>JASVEL010011537.1:0-63411 GCA_032618575.1 Nicotiana noctiflora | reverse complement strand
CAGAACATGTTTTCTCCTTTCTTATTATTTTGTTGCTTTCATCCTTCCCTAGACTTGTTTGTATAGGCTGTTTATTCTGTAGAGGCTCAGACTTGCGACACCACGTTTTGGTTGGGACCGTACTTTGTATGCTTCTACTATTACGTTTATCATTTTGATATGAGCACTTGCTATTTAAGTTTAACTTGATCACCTCAAATTAATAATTGGCTGGTTTAATGGATAAGATGATCGGGCTTTCCTAGCAATGCGTTGGGCTCCATCACGACCGGGGTTTGGGTCATGACATATATATATATATATATATATTAGATGTTGTTGGTCAGGTTGTCAACTATGAAGATGTTAAGACGTACAAGCAAGGAGACGATGAAAGTCCGTTTATTAATAATGTACTCGAAGATGATCAGTATGTAATTGAAAAATTTATATACTTTTTTTATGGATATTTTACCTATATATGTGTATATTAATCTTACTATGCAATGTATAGGAGGAACATGATTATGGCAACCTTATGGAGCGAACATGTGGATGAAATTCAACATTACTTGAATAAATCGACCGATGAGCCGTTGATTGTTGTTTTTCAGCATATAAAACCTCAAAAATATCGAGGTTTTCCATAAATTACATGTTGTTTTCCGCCGTATAGAAAAGATATTTTTATGTCTACAATGTCTGCAATATTTAATCTGAATACTCAATTTTTACAAACCTTTAACCAAATCTCGATTAGCTACGTAAACGTCGTTGTGCATGCTTGGTTGTGCAATTCTACAAAACAAAACAGTGGTTTTTAAGTCAGTTTCTGATCAGATTTAATACTTACTTTTCATTTCATACATAGGCAATTATTCTGCGTGTAGTTGTTGGTTTCAGACGAAGATATGGATAAACTCTACGTTGCCACAATCCACTGAATTTAAATCGAGGTTTGACACGTGTATACTCCTTTTCATTATGCACCTGTTAAATATAAACCAACAATTTATAAATAATGTTTTTTGACTTATGTAGGTTACTTGCAACACGTCCATCAAACATTGAGCGAATCACTCAAACAAGTTCTCAGCAAAGTTACTTTGTTAGAGATGAGTTAGACAAAGGAATTGTAGACTTTAAAACTATTAAGGATTTAGTTCAGTGCACGCAAGTGAGTTTCATTACCTTTGTCAATTATATGTACTTTATGTGTTCTATTTTGCATTAACAACATTTTTTTAAATAGGAAAGTACATGTTGGATTGCGGCAGAATTGGTAAGTTTGGAACTTGACCGCGGATGGTCATACTTGGCATGCAACAAGTGTAGTCGAAAGGTGGATAAAGTTGGAAATAAATACTTTTGTAAGAAATGCAATGAAGATCAATTTTCATGCAGTCACAGGTAATTACTATTTATATACATAGATTTAAAAATTTATATTTAAAAAAAACCATAAGTTTAATCAAGATTAAATTGTAGGTATAGGCTTCAAGTACGAGTTATGGATGGAACTGCTTTTATCTCACTGTTGCTTTGGAATCGAGAGGCTAGGCAGCTTATAGGGAGGTCCGCAAAAGAACTTAAGGAAAGCTTCTTTGAGGTATATTACAAAACTTATTTTTAGTAACTATACAAATAAATTATTCTAACGCATGAATTTTGATGTAGAATTCACTTGCGGATGCTGACTGTTCTTGTCCAAGTGAACTGGACACTATTCTTCATAACAAATATTTGTTCAAGGTTATTGTAAATCAAGAGAATATTGAGTCTCACGTCGAAGTCTACAAAGTTATTAAGCTTAGTGATGATGATGACCTTTTATAGGCATACAACCACAGTTTATTTGAAGACAATATCACCGTAATTATTTTTACCTCTCAAATATCCCAACAAAACTTTTTAGTATAAATACTTTTGCACTCATTGAATGAATGTTCTATTTAATTTCTGTTTAACAGGATCTAAAATTTTTTGATGGACAAAGCTCAAGTGGAGATAAGCTTTTCGTGATAAATTCTATGAAATTTAATGTTTTACAGCATTATTTAGTTGTTTAACAATTATAGTAAAAAACTATGCCACTAAAAACAATATTGCTCTCTTACTGGTATTAAATTTTTTGGTTGTTGGAAGGATGTAATTGCCGAAAGACAGCAGTCTATTTTGCAAACTCCAATCGATAAAAGCGTATCAGAAAGTGGATCGTCTGTGTTAGAAGATGGTGATGCTTCCAATGTAAAAATATGTCCTTTGAAGAAGCATGACAAGAAGACTAGATCCGCTAATAAGGCATCAGCAGCATCACCAGATGATGACTTCAATTCTCAACTCTCTAGCAACAAAGTCGCAAGGTCATAAAGAAAGAAAAGAATCCCTTATTGGTTTTACTGCAATAGCTCTACCTGTGCAGTTATTTATTTTGTACTTATGTCGCTTCACTTTTATGCGTTTTATATGTTATATGGTGAAATGACTATACCTATGCAATTCATATTTCCTTTATCAATCAAGAGTTCAGTTATTACTTATGTCACATATACCAAAAATTGATATGATGCAACATAAAAGCTGATACGTCAAGCCGGTTGGGTTAATGGAGATGTTCTTTTATTTGTTGAGAGGAAAAGAAATTTCCTCGACTTTAATCGATATACTTATGTTGTGTAAAATCATTTCAGAAAAGGGACATAAAGAATGTCTGTTACACCGTCGATGAGATGGTTGTCAGAAAAACAACGAAAGCTTGAGCTACACTGCAGCTTGGTTGCAAAACATGTTTGCTTTCTCTCATTCAAAATCTTCTACCAGACACAAGCTGTGATATTCTAAAACATCACCTTTGAACTGTTACTTTTCATGCTTTAACCATCCACTATTCAATATGGACTAACCGGATTAATACACACTTCTGATGGCAGGCCTACTAATGGAGTAAAATGCTCCCCACAATGGATATTTAATAATATTGCAATTATCATGTAGACCTTCGTTACACAATACATGAAAACATTATGAATTCTTAATATGTTGAATCCACTCAATCAAATTGACATTACTAATTCCTTATCTTATGATCCTGTTGAATACTTGAAAGAAGTATAAATTATTTGTTCGTTGTTGAGGGTTTTTATTAATATTATACCTTTTTAAATAACACAAACAACTGTATCGATCCTATGCCTGTGCATCGTACGAGTACGTACACTAGTAGAGATAATAAGAGAACCAAACTGACTCATACTTAGTGAGGGAAAATTTACCTTGGATTTACTATCAGAATTTGATTGTATTGATTCAAAACCAGTATCTTCTCCGCTTGACCCAAACTGCAAACTCAATGTCAATTCAGGGGGCCTCATGCTGATCCAACTACATACCGGAAAATTTTGGGGTAATTAAATTTTTTAACGCATATGCAACTTGATTTATGATTCACAGTGCAGCATCTAAGTCAATTCATGCAGGACCACGAAGACCTCACTTTGAAGCTGCAATCAGTTGCCTCAAATACCTTCAAGTAAATCCAGTCATATGGCTTTTTATGACATATGAGCCCTCTCGTCGCCTAGTTGTTTTTTGTGACTCATATTGGGCATCACGCCCGGATACTCGTCGCTCTATAAATGGGGTTTTCATCAATATTGGGGGTTCACCTATATCATGAAAACCCAAGAAACAAATCTCATGAAGCAGAGTATAGTTTGATATATCATGTGATTGCTGAAATCACTTGGTTTAGTACGTCTATGGGAGGATGTATCAGTACCACCACCTCTTTCAATCCTAATTCACTCTAATAGTCAAGCATCTATTCACATCGTAAAAATTCAGTATTCCACAAGTGCACTAATAAATACGTTAAGCTCGATTGTCACTTTGCCCGACAACAACTTGTAGCCGGACTCACCTTTCTATCGATTGTTCCATCCTCGTCTCAGCTTGCTGATATATTTACTAACCCCTCAACGAGCCAGTTCATCACTCGATATGTAGCAAGTTGAGAGTATTTACGACCTCTTTCAACTTGAGGGGATATTCGGATGTTGAACTTGTAGAATGCAGTTGTGGATAAAGAAAGAGAAAAGAAGCAGATATTGTTGTTTAAATAAAAAGAGTTGGATGGTACGTTGAAGTATCTGTCAAAATCGTCAATATCAAAGAATGATTTTAATCCTTATGAAATGCATTTTGAGCCATCAATCCCTTGTCATCCTAACCATAGATTGCTCATGTGCTTCACACATGTTCCACAGCTGGACTCCAACGGATAGAAGGAATGTACACATAATTATGTATAGATAATAGATTTATATTGAAATCTGAATATGACAAAAGTGTATATAGTTTTAGACAATTAAAAATAGGCACTAGTTTTGGTATTAAAATATTCCATTTTATAGATTAGTATGGGCATTAGAATATTCTATTCATTTGTATAAATGCATGAGGACGCACAACATATTATTTAAAGGAATACAATCAGCAGTTTTCTCATCTTTGTGTTTTAATATACAAATTATGCAGAATATGCTTTTAACCAAGCGTGTGTAATTAATAGGTTGGCAATTCACTAAAGTTTCCTATTTTCAAAGATGTTTTTTGCCACAACGTAATTTTTTTCATGCAAAATGATTACATAGTTTAAAAAGTTAATATAAAATAATTTTTTTCACATGACTCATTGACTACAAAATTAATAGTAGTGGAGACAAAGTGGCGCATGATGAATTTAAGTATAGAAAAAACCATTATACAACTCATTCTAGCATGTCATATGATACACTGAATTATAATTAAGAATTCGAATTAGAATAGCACAATGTACCCCCATCATCTCCCTTTAATTACAAGTTGATGATTGAATGTTCCCACGCTTAAGACGAAACAAGGCAGAAAACTAAAGTTATTAGCCATGGAAAGAAAGATAGAGATAGTGTCAGTGGAGTTAGACCGACTTCTTTCTCCTGCTCCCAATCACCTTAGGTGCTTTGAATTTTGTTATTTAGATCAAATGGGAATAGCTTTATCTTCTCCCTTAGCTTTGTTTTATCCTTCTCCTCATTCAAATGGAAATGATGGTGAAGTATCCTATTCCTTTGAGCAAGCAAAGGCAGTCAAGATTACTTGTTTTGAAGAAATCTTTGTCTCAAACTCTTACTCGCTTGTACCCTTTTGCTGGTCGAATCAAGAACAACTCAATTGAATGCAACGACGATCGATGGGGTACCATTTTACGAGGGTTTCGCTCATAATTATCAGTTTGAAAATTAATGTTGTTGGAAATCTTGACATAACTAAACAATTCCTCCCTAGTACTGCTGCTGAATATTTCACAATTCAACTTTACATCCCCTGGCCTACCTACTTGTTCAAGTCACCCTCTTCAATTGTATGTGTGCTTTTCAATTGTATGTGGAGGTATGGCTATTAGTATGTGTGCTTTTCACAAAGTTGCTGATGGAGCCACGTTGTATACCCTCGCTGATGCCTGGGCAACAACAGCGATTAATTATGTGGTTCCTGTAACACAACTCGTTGCAGCTGCCAACTTCTTACCACCACCTATTCCTTATGTTTCACACGGACCTAAATCGCAGACCAAATTCTTCTTTACCTTTGATTGATGCTCCTACAATAGCATCGCTAGCCATCAGCGATGATGTACCCGTGCCTACACGGGTTGAAGTTGTGTTTAACCAAAATATGAGATTTCGATTAAAACTAGAAAATAAGTGAAAAAGCGGGTTATTGATAATCAAGAGATCGAAGAATGTAATAAGCTTTCTGTATTGGGAAAAATTGAATTTTTATCAAGACTGATGTGGCATGACACTTGGATTGGTCAAAATGTCAACAAAATAATATTTAATCGAAAAGAGGAGTTCAAAGAGGACGCGAGTAATAGTTTAGATACGTATCACGAATCTAAATAAGGCATTTAAGACTGTGGACTTATGAAAATTCAAAAAAGATACGAAGCTAATGGTTGGAGACACAGGAAAAGGGGAAAATAAGTAGATACGAGTTTCGTATCAATTCAAGACATTCAAGGCAACAGATCAAAAACATTTAAGGCATGGATCTAAAGACAGGAAGAAGTCCAAATTCAAACATTAAATACCCGATACGTTGAAGAATTGACATTTAATAGGAATGATTGTGTAACAACCTATTCAATGTCATTTATTACTCATACTTATGTCATTAAAGCCTAGGTTTCATTCTTCTACCTAGGGTGAGCTATAAAAAGAAGAAGATATACCATTTGTGGAAACGATCAACTATTGAAAGCATACTGAAAGACAATTTTTCTTTACTGTTCATTCTAATTATTGAAAGCTTATTACATTCTTCGGTCTCTTAATTATCAATAACCCGATTTTTCTCTTATTTTCTAGTTTTAATCGAAATCCCATATTTTGGCTAAACAAATTGGTTCCGTTACCAGGAATCTGATAATCTATTCTTTCTAAGCTTACATACTTTACTTGTTGTTAACATCATGTCAAACACCACCACCACCAACAACAACAACAACAATGTTGTTGAAAACCAGATCCATCACGCTCAAGGGGACTTGAACAATGTTAACATAGTTCCTTCCCCTCGAGCCTCTCCACGCCAGTCTCGTGAGGGTACTCCTGTACCTGTATCACATGCTGACGAACAAGAGCAGTCAGAACATTTCGAAGGGCCAGAATAAGCTCTCCCGAGAATAATTGATGCACGAGTTAACCAAGCTCTCCAGGCTTTAGTTAGCCGGTTGCCTTCTTCGCCACTCACTCCTTCCCCCGATAACAATACACTGGAGAATCCTCACTCTGGTCTCGATAACACAAACGAAGGATCCCCCAATGGACCACGAGAAATGGATACGGGTAATGCAAATAACTCTTATTTACAAAATATGGTACTAACTGTATTGGAAAAAAGTTTTTATGACATGGCAAGACACATGGAATGGTCAAAAGGTTGATGGATAATAATTAAATAAAAGATGCGAGAAGACAAATTAGACACGGGATGTAATTCAACTACGAGTCCCGTACCTATTTAGAACGGAGTGGGATGTAATTCTAAAGACAAAATATACAAAAAGCAAGTAGATACGAGTTCTGTATCAATTCAATACATTCAAGGGCAACGAATCAAAAAGCATTTAAAACATGGATCTCAAGACAAGAAGAAGTCCAAATTTAATTATTAAATACCCGATACGTTGAAGAATTGGCATTTAATAGGAATGATCGTGTAACGACCTATTCAGTGTCATTTATTACTCATAATTATGTAATTAAAGCCTACGGTTTCATTTTTCTACCTAGGGTAAGCTATAAAAGGAGGAAGTTATAATATTTGTATACACGATCAACTATTGAAAGCATACCGAAATTCAATTTTTCTTTACTGTTCATTCTAATTATTGAAAGCTTATTACATTCTTCGGTCTTTTGATTATCAGTAGCCCGATTTTTCTCTTATTTTCTAGTTTTAATCGAAATCCTATATTTTGGTTAAACAAATTGGTTCTGTTACCGGGAATGTGATAATCTATTCTTTCTAAGCTTACACACCTTACCTGTGGTTAACATCATGTCAAACACCACCACCAACAACAACAATGCTGTTGGAAACCAGATCCCTCATGTTCAATGGGATTTGCACAATGTTAACGCAGTTCCTTCCAATCCAACTTCTTCACGCCAATATCGTGAAGATACTATTGCATCAAATACACCATTGACAAAAAGAACATTGATTGTCATCAACGGGGGAGAGGATATTTACAGAGTAACGTACACGACTTCAATTAAAATTTCTAAAGTGGTTATTAGATACGGGAAGCGAGTACGCCAAACCTTAGAGGATGAAAGTATGAATTTTGATGATGCAGATACAGAAGGAATGATCACTTCTCACAATGATGCACTGGTTATATCCTTACTCGTAGATGATACTAATGTAAAACGAGTTTTAATTAATCTAGGAAGTTCTGTCAACATCATTTTGCTAAGAGTGTTGCAGGAAATACAAGATGAAGATAGAATGATACCCAAAGCACATACGTTATCAGGCTTCGACAATACAAACGTGATAACGATATGTGAAGTAATTCTAACAACTTATGTTGCAGGTGTCCTTAAAGAAACTAAATTTCAGGTAGTTAATATGGAAATGGCCTATAACTTAATCATGGGGAGACCATGGATTCATGATATGGATGCTGTCCCATCAACTCTACATCATGTTATCAAGTTTCCATCGCCTTGGGGAATATGTCAAATTCGAGGAGATCAACAAACAGCCAGGAGTATCAACGTTGTGATAAGTACGAGTACCGTAGGAACAGTTGGAGGCAATAACAACAAAATTTCAACTGAAGAAATGGATTTAAACTCGAGACGTGATGTCATTCAGGAACCTGAGAAAAACGAAAACATCAAGAGAACAATAGAGGAGCTCGAAGCAGTAATACTATTCGAGCAATGGCCTGAAAGGAAAGTTTACGTAGGAGTTAATCTAAGGCCTGACGTGTGAGGTATGTTAATTGTATGTTTAAAAACTAATGAGGACTGTTTTGCTTGATCTCATGCTGATATAAAAGGTATAGCACCGGAGGTGATGACTCATAAACTCAACGTGGATCCATCTTTTGCTCCAATCAAGCAGAAGAAAAGAAAGTAAGGAGCTTTCAAGAATCAAGTAATTCAAGATGAAGTTCAGAAATTATTACAAATTAGGTCAATCCGCGAGGTAAAGTATCCTGATTGGTTAGCCAATACGGGGGTCGTACCTAAGAAAAATGGTAAGTGGCGAGTTTGTGTAGATTATACTGATCTAAATAAAGCTTGCCCGAAAGATTCTTTCCCTTTACCCCATATAGATCAAATGATAGGTGCTACTGTAGGTCATGAACTTCTAAGTTTTTTAGATGCATATCCGGGGTACAACCAAATTAAAATGCACCCCGATGATGAATAAAAGACTTCTTTCATCATAGACCGGGGGACTTACTGTTATAAAGTAATGCCCTTTGATCTAGAGAATGCTGGTACAACCTATCAAAGGTTAGTCACTAAAATATTTCAGGAACATTTAGCAAAAACTATGGAAGTATATATAGATGATATGCTTGCAAAAACCCAGCATTCTACTGATCACATTTCTCATTTATCTGACACGTTTGAAATTTTGTGTGAATACAATATGAAACTTAACCCAGAAAAATGCGCATTTGGTGTAGCCTCAGGTAAATTTTTGAGTTTTCTTGTTTCTAACCGTCGTATTGAGGTAAATCCTTCTCAGATTAAAGTAATCGAAGAAATACCTGATATCCTTACAAATAAAAAGGAGGTTCAATGATTGACTGGAAGAATCACAGCCCTAGGGAGATTTATTTCTAAGTCTTCTGAAAAATGCTTTAAATTTTTCTCGGCACTTAAGAAACAGGATTATTTCGAGTGGAATGAAGATTGCCAACGAGCCCTTAAGGATTTGAAAATCTATTTGTCAAACCTCCCTCTATTGGCGAAGCCAAAGGAAGGCGAGAAGTTACTTATTTATTTGGCAGTTTCGAAAGTAGCGGTAAGTGCTATTCTTGTTCGTGAAGACCAAGGTAAACAATCTCCTATCTATTATGTAAGTAAGACTTTACTAGATGCGGAGACAAGGTATCCGCAGTTACAAAAGTTAGCGTTAGCTTTAATTATGGCATCTAGAAAATTAAGGCCTTACTTCAAGTGTCATCCTATTGTTGTAGTTACAACTTTTCCATTACGAAATATTTTGCATAAGCATGAACTATCATGTAGATTAGCAAAATGGGCTATAGAATTATGCGAATATGAAATAATTTATCAACCTAGAACTGCTATCAAATACCAAGTACTTGCAGATTTCGTAGCTCATTTTAGTCAAGGGATACATTTAGAGGCAGAAAAAGAATTACAAGTTTTTAATGGTGCGAACCCGAGGATTTGGACATTGTTTGCTAATGGTTCATCTAACGTAAATGGGGCAGGCTTATGAATTGTTCTAATACCACCAACGGGATAAACAATTAGCCAGGGTATAAAATGTCACCCTATTACTAATAATGAAGCAGAATATGAAGCTGTGAGTATAGGTTTGTAATTGGCACTCGATCTCGGTATCAAGTAAATCATAATAAAAAGTGATTCTCAGCTGGTGGTAAATCAAATACCGGGGACTTGTGTAGCCAGAGAAAAATGAATGCAGGAATATCTCGAGAAGGTGAGAGAATTAGTAAGACAATTCGAATCATGGAAGGTAACGCAGATTCCAAGAGATGAAAATGCAGAAGCTGATGCTTTGTCCAACCTCGCATCGTGGTAGATATAGCAAACGATGCAAATGCTTCGATTATACATTTATTCCATTCCATTCTCGAACCTGATATGAGCGAGGTAAATTTTAATCATTTAACATGGGATTGGAGGAATGAAATTATTGCTTTTTTGCAGTATGGAACCGTACCTAATGATAAAACAAAGGCTCATGCATTACATAAGAAAGCTGCCCGTTATTGTTTACATCAAGGAAATCTTTATCGAAAAATGTTCGGAGGTCCTCTAGCGAGGTGTCTCGGTCCTTCACAAACGGAGTATGTAATGAGGGAAATACATGAAGGACATTGTGGAAATCATGCGGGAGGTAGATCATTGGTAAAAACGTTGATACATGCCGGATATTATTGGCATAAAATGGAGGAAGAAGGAAACGACTTCGTATCTAAATGTGATAAATATCAGAGGTACGGAAACAATATGCATAGACCAGCTGAGTTACTACACCCAGTCATAGCTCCATGGCCCTTCATGAAATGGGGGATGGATATACTGGGTCCATTACCTCAAGCAAAAGGACAGGTAAAGTTTCTAGTTGTGCTTACTGATTATTTCACTAAATGGGTAGAAGCAGGGGCATTTAAACATGTATGAGAAAAAGAAGTTAAAGACTTTCTTTGAAGGAATATAATATGCAGCTTTGGGGTACCAAAGGAAATTGTGTGCGATAATGGTCCACAGTTCATAGGAGCACAAATTACATTATTCTTTCAAAGTTGGCAAATCAAAAGAATAACATCAACACCATATTATCTGGTGGGTAATGGACAAGCGGAATCTACAAACAAGATAATCATCAATAATTTAAAGAAAAGGTTGCAAGATTCAAAAGGCAACTGGCTTGAAGTTTTACCAGCTGTGTTGTGGGCTTATCGGACAACTACAAAAACAAGTACGGGCGAAACACCGTTTTTGATGGTCTATGGTGCAGAAGCTCTGATTCTAGTAGAAATAGGGGAACCAAGTATAAGATATGATCAAGCAAAGGAGGATTCCAATAATGAAGAGTTACGGGTTAATCTTTATTTGATTGAAGGAAGGAGAAAAGCAGCATTGATATGGCGGCTCAAAAACAAGTGATTGAACGATATTATAACAGGAAAGCACGTCTCAGGTTCTTTAAAACTGGCGATTTTGTGCTCAAAAAGGTGTTTCAATCTACGAAGGCTGCTAATTTAGGAAAGCTAATTCCAACATGGGAAGGACCATATAGAATACGTAACATTGTGGGAAAAGGTGCATACGAGCTAGAGACTATGGACGGCAAAATTCTACCTTCTCATTGGAATGCTGTACATTTAAAAAGATATTACTTTTAAGGGGGTAAACACGGTTAGGTATCTTCATGTCAAATTCTTTTTCTTTTAAATTATTAATGTTTTACTAACAATTTTAGATGTTGGGCATAATCCCTAAACCGTGCCAAATGATGAGCCACAGCCTTCATGGTAAAATAGAATATTCTTAAATTCTAAGCCTAGGGTTACATCAATCTAATAGAAATATATACGGGTAGTCAGACTTCATCTAAAATTGTATCTCTGAGTCCCGTATATTTTCAGTTTCCGGAAAAGGACCAGCATATGAGTACTAAACAAGTGTTCAAGGCTTCATTCTTCAAACGCTCAAACACTTGGGGGACTATACAGTATACATAACTTCGTGTATAAAAATAGATGCGGGTTCGTAGAGAAAAAGACATACGGGTATTCCAGCAAAAGCTGACTAAATTCAGCTACAAATTGCCACGTATCAAGATTCAGTTGTGAATAGCTACAACATTTTTCAATGTTGCTTTACATAAAACATTTTTCAAATGTTGTAAATACTTTCCAAACCCTTTCTAAGTATATAAATATGGGGCTATGGTTATGTGCTAAAACATGTTACAATAAGAAAAAACCTTGTATATTTGATATAAAGAAATCTGTTGCACGAAAAAACAGTTGCGAGGAAGTCATAGACGTACTACAATGCATGTATCATTCAGAAATTTGCTCAAGTTCATGAATAAAAACTTGTCAAAATTATTTTATACAAAAAACATGTGTTTCCTATTTCTTTCATGGTATTATAACACCATTATGAAGTTGAGACGTCTTCTTCATTAAGTGTCAATATATAAAAAGGGCCCTCTTTTTATAATCCTCATGTTGATAGTCTATGAGTAGAATCATAAAGCATTTTCAAAGGATAAAAATGCAAAACTATTCTATAAGTCCAAAACGCGAAAACAGGCAAGAATAGAACACAAAGAGGAATGAATTAACCTCTAAAACATAAAAGACTAAAGGAAAATGGAAATTTAGTCATTCAAACATAATCTTCTTTAAACAAATACCCCGTTATGAAAACAGGGGACTTCATCACAAAAATCCTTTAAAGGATTATACCACCAAATATAAAAAAAAAACAGACTGAAACATTTTTAACTAGTCACTGGGGAGTTGGAACATCAGAGGTTGCAATAGGAGCAGTAGCTACGGGAACCTCAAGTCCCATAAGCCTCAATGAAAGTTATTCACCCTCAGACACTTGAACCACTACTCCAGTCGCTCCAGTAGCAGCTTCACAATCCACTTCACAATCAACCGGCTCTGCTGCTTCAAAAGTTCCACACATTGGAGATGAAATGTCAATTGGTTTCTCAGGAGTGTCAACACGTTGGTTACTCTTCTCAATCGCATCTAAGATTTTGGCTAATTCAGATTGTAATTTAAAATTCTCTTGAGTAGCCTCTAACAATGCATCACGATGCGATCTCAGAAAAGCCCAATTGACCTCGTAATTGAAATTCTCTGCAAGATAATTATACTCCTTCTCGAAGGTTTCATAATCCTTTTCACATGTAGCAAGAGAGTTTTTCATTGACTCTTGCTCAGTTAGTTGGGAATCGAGGGAAGTCTTGAGCGTAGTGTTGGCACTCTCCAAAGCATGAACTTTGTCTGAAGAAATTTTCAAGTCAACCCGAGCTTGATTCAAGTTCTGCTCCAATTCTCTGGCATATTCCTCTTTTCTCTTCATAAGTGCTTTAAGCCCCTTGATTTCTTCATTAGTCCTTGACAATGATTCATTTAAAGTATCTTTATCTTTTTTGACCTAACTTAAGGTGGCCGGAGAGATCCCTAAGTCAGCGGATAAAGTGCGATTTTGTCTTTCCAAATGGGCTTTGTCATCTCGAAGTTCATCTACATTCATTAAAGCACCTTCATATTGCTCCTTCCAATTTTGAGCTTCAAGATGGGCTTCTTCAATGGCTTTTGCGGATTCCTTAGCCTTTCTTTCCAAAGAAGTAATCATTCCCATTAGCTCAGTACCAATCAAATTAGCTGTCACGCCCCAAATCAAGGGGCATGACCGGTGCCTGACCGGGTAGCCCCAGTCAAGCGGACCTGGGTGCCTTTCATTCCCACGCGTTACCCCTGTGTTGATTGTTTCTCATTAACCAAATATCTTACTAATCCTAAATGATTTCACAATAAACAACAAAACCATACGGGTGATTCATTATCAAGTTTGCAGTTTTTACAACGCCCGACATAACATAATATATACATAAGACTGGAATCCCACAGTTTACGTGTCTACAGAGCCTCTAGGGTACAAAAGGGAATACAATACTTGCCGGTAACAAGGCTCCGGCTATACCTTGCAAAACCAAAATAAAGTCTAAACAAAAGTGGCGTGAACCACACAGGGCCCCGAGGAAGAAAGGGGCTCACCAAAACGGGCAGTGGAAGGTGAAGGATACTACTGCCGATGAGCTGAAGTGCCTGCTACTGATCCACCTACAATCATAACACGAATGTAGCATCCCCAGTAAAAGGGATGTCAGTACACTTGAATTGTACTGGTATGTATGGACAAACTTTGTCCCAAGTAAACTCAAGCCGTTAAACAAGAGTCACGATGACAAGACAACCAATAGATTACATCAAGAAATCAATTAAGCTAACTAACCATGTTTCCCACCTTTTTCTCATTTCAGATAAGCCTCAACACAAGCACGTTTAAGGTCAACAAATAGAACAACAACCAATCAACCACATAAATTGCAAGTAGTCAAACAAAGGAGCAATCAGTGCCCCACAGGTTGCAAACTCTCCTGTTGTCTCCTTTCATAATTTCATATCAATGATTTTGTATCAATTTCATTTGCGATTTCGATCGCTTTCCATCCTTATTACCTCGTCCACCCTTATTACCTCGGCCACCCTTATCACCCCAACCCACACCTTATTTCTTCATGTTGCGGCGCGCAACCCGATCCCACCGTATAGTTTTCAAACACAACAATCACAAACAACAGATAAGGCACTACACACAATTATAACAAGTTCAAATAAGCAACTTACACATTGGTTCATGTTCTTAATTACTTCTCAAGCCAATATCACAACCAAGTTACAATGTTTCCAAAATCGAGGATGTTCATACTGTTATGTTCAATAACTTACCACACCTCAAGTGTTTCATTTCTTTTCCACAAGGTACCATATATGCCATTATAGCCATTATTCACAATTCTTTTACCAGATTCAACTCTCATTTGTCTTTCGGCTCATATCTCATTTCATATCTCATTTCAAAAACAACTTTGAATATCCAACAACAACATCAAGAATTTCACACAATTTGTCAATTTAACACGAACCAAACAAATTTCACACATATAGGCGATTTCACAAGAATCAAAATTAGTCATACATACCTAGTATCGAGTTTCTCCGTTAACTTCCTACTTTATGCTTACCCAAGCTATCCTAGCTTTGCCGACCTTGTTTCGCAGGTTCTTACGCCTATTCACTTCCTCTTTACTAACAATCAAGTTCAAATAACCATGCATGAGTGTAAAATCTCATTTTCAAAAGCTATTATATGTAACCCTCTCCTTACCCATTTTAAAACTGATAATTAGAGGAAATAGCTAGGGTTTTTACCTTCAAATGATTTGGGGGAAGTTGAATCCTTGCCCTAGAATCCCTTGAACTAAGTAGTTGGAACAATCTTTGAGGATGAAAGACTTCTCTCTCTAAAATCCCTATCTTCTCTCTCTAATTTTGGTAAGATGATATGATAAAATGAATGAGAAAGGCATTATATTAAAGAAGAGGTCGGGTCAAAATTTTACAAAAATCTGGGCCGGGTCAATTCTGCGGTCGCATCTGCGATCGCAGATCAACATGCGGTACGCATAGTGACCGCGGAATTTCCCCAAAATTTACACAAGTTCTGTTACGGAATGCGACCAAAATGCGGTCCGCATTCTTGATATGCGGTCGCATAGTGCACCGCAGATTTGACACTCAAAAACTTTCGAGAATTTATGCGGTAGATCTGCGGTCCGCAGATCCATTCTGCGATCGCATATCGACCGCATTCTCAACACCAAATTTTGCAAACCTTCTATTAAGCTACGCGGCAAGAATGCGGTCCGCATAGTAGATCTTCGGTCGCATTCCTGACCGCAAAATCGACACTTTTCTGGAAAAATTGACTCTTTACATTTTTGAAACTTAAATCATACCGAGGGTCCGAACCGCGGCGAGCTTGCTCGCCGCGAAGAGTTCTACGCATTCCTGGCACATTATTCGGACAATGGCACCACATCTACTAGGTTTCATGCACAAAAAGTTTACGGGGCCTTACATCCTCCCCCCCTAAGATCATTCGTCCTCGAATGAGGATTTTGAAAATGAGTTGGTTTTGAAAGACATGGTATGCAAACTATCAAAATTTTAACTAACTCTTATATTTTAGAAATATTTCGCCAGAGTTTCCTTTGTATTATGGACATATCCACCTGTCAGAGGGCCCCCGAAACACATTACCAAACAACAATACACAAATACAACACTTTCCACCACTTGTATACACTTTCTTACCTGAACGAATGCACATATCCTATCACATTGTTACAATTGCACATAAACTAGTCACTTCAATGAGTTCTTACCTTATTTAACCATCTTAACACACCATGCACCTCAACAAACCATTACCAATCTACAGTTACTATTAGTTGTTTATTTAACACGTAAATCTTTATAAGGCTTTCATTTATCAAGAAAGGTTCAAGTGACCCAAGGTAACAACACATTTAACTCATTACAAAATGAAGGAGACTTTACTAATACTAAGAGGGAAACAACTTGGACAAGATGGCGGTTACTAGGAGTAGAAGGGTCACCGAATTTCTTCTAAGCTTGATCAAACAAATGGGGGTACTTTTCCTTCATCTCTTTTTCCGCTTCCCATGTGGCCTCCTCAACTTGTTGACTTCGCCACAATACTTTAAGAGAGGCAACTTCCTTATTTCTCAACTTACGGACTTGCCTATCAAGAATGGCAACTGGAACTTCTTCATATGACAAATCTTCATTAATCTCTATAGCTTCGACTGGCATGATGGTGGATGGATCTCCGATCACTTTCTTCAACATGGACACATGGAATACCGGGTGCACTGATGACATCTCAGGAGGCAACTCTAGCCTATAAGCAACTTGACCAATCCTTTGAACGATCCGATATGGCCCGACATACCTAGGATTCAATTTCCCTTTCTTTCCGAATCGCATGACTCCCTTCATAGGAGATACCCTCAAGAACACCCAATCATCAACTTGAAACTCCAGATCCCTTCGGCGAACGTCTGCATAGGATTTTTGACGACTCTGTGCTGTTTTCATTCTCTCCTGAATAACCTTGACCTTTTCCATAGCTTCGTACACCATATCTGGCCCTAGCAATTCCACTTCACCTACCTCAAACCACCCGATTGGCGACCTACATCTCCTCCCGTACAATGCCTCAAACGGGGCCATCTGAATGCTAGCATGATAGCTATTATTGTAAGCAAATTCTATTAGTGGCAAGTGTTCATCCCAATTACCTTTAAAATCTAAGACACAAGCCCGCAACATATCTTCAAGCGTCTGAATGGTCCGCTCGGCCTGTCCATCGGTCTGTGGATGGAAAGCTGTGCTGAGATTCACCTGAGTTCCCAAACCTTGCTGAAACGTCTTCCAAAAGTTAGCGGTGAACTGAGCCCCGCGATCCGAGATAATAGAAAGTGGAGTGCCATGAAGCCTTACTATCTTCTTGATGTACAACCTTGCATATTGCTCCGCAGTATCGGTGGACTTGATAGGCAGGAAGTGGGCTGATTTGGTGAGTCGATCCACTATCACCCATATTGAGTCGAACTTACGCTGAGTGCGAGGTAACCCCACCATGAAATCCATATTGATCATCTCCCATTTCCACCTTGGTATTTCTATAAGTTGAGTTAATCCACCGGGCCGTTGATGCTCGGCCTTCACTTGCTGGCAGTTCGGGCATCTAGCTACAAAGCTTGCCACATCCCTTTTCATACCGTTCCACCAATAAATCTCCTTAAGATCATGATACATTTTTGTGGAACCAGGGTGCACCGAATACCTGGAAATATGAGCCTCCGCCATCACTCTTTCTCGAAGCTCGTTCACATCCGGAACACATAATCTACCCTGACACCGTAATACACCATCCTCGCTGCTGAGTACAAATTCTGAGGCCTTGTCATTAATAACTGCTTCCTTCACCCGAACCAATGCTGGATCCATGAACTGTTTTTCCTTGATTTCCGCGACCAATGATGATTCTGCTCCATTATGCACCAAAATATTCCCCTCGTCTGACGCCGAGATACGAACCCCCAAACTGGCTAATTGGTAAACCTCTCGAGCCAGGGGTCTCTGATCCACACCCAAATGAGCCAAACTACCCATGGATTTTCGACTAAGAGCATCGGCTACCACATTTGCCTTCCCTGGATGGTACAATATGTTCATATCATAGTCCTTAAGCAATTCCAACCACCGCCGCTGCCTCAGATTCAGGTCCTTCTGTTTGAACAAATACTGGAGGCTCTTGTGGTCGGAAAACACATCTACATGAACCCCATAAAGATAGTGTCGCCATATTTTCAAGGCAAACACAACAGCTGCAAGCTCCAAATCATGCGTCGGATAATTCTTCTCATGGTTCTTGAGTTGCCTGGAAGCATAAGTTATGACCTTCCCATGCTACATCAATACACACCCCAAACCGACTCTGGAGGCATCACAATAAACCACAAATCCCTCTGTGCCTTCTGGCAAGGCCAATACTGGTGCCGATGTCAATCTTGACTTCAATTCCTGGAAACTTTTCTCACATGCTTCAGACCAGTGGAACTTAACTGCCTTTTGCGTTAGCTTTGTCAATGGGGAAGCGAGTGTCACGCCCCAAATCGAGGGACATGACCGGCGCCTGACCGGGTTGCCCCAGTCAAGCGGACCTGGGTGCCTTTCATTCCCACGCGTTACCCCTGTGATGACTGTTTCTCATTAACCAAATATATTACTAATCATAATTGATTTCACATTAAACAAATAAAATGATACGAGTGATTCATTAACAAGACTTCAACTTTTACAACGCCCGACATAACACCTTATATATATAAGACTGGAGTCCCACAGTTTACATGTCTACAGAGCCTCTAGGATACAAAAGGGAAATACAATACTTGCCGGTAACAAGGCTCCGGCTATACCTTTCAAAACCAAAATGAAATCCAAACCGAAGTGGCAAGAACCACACAAGGCCCCGAGGAAGAAAGGGGCTCACCAAAACGGGCAGTGGAAGGAGAAGGATACTACTGCCGATGAGCTGAAGTGCCTGCTACTGATCCACCTACAATCATGACACGAATGTAGCGCCCCGGCAAAAGGGACGTCAGTACACTTGAATTGTACTGGTATGTATGGACAAACTTTGTCCCAAGTAAACTCAAGCCATTAAATTACATCAACAATCAATTAAGCCAGCCAACCACGTTTCCACATTTTCCTCATTTCAAATAATTCTCACACAAAGCACTTTCCACGATCAACCAATTTAACAATAACCAATCAATCACGTAAAACACAAGTAGTCAAACAAAGGGGCAATCAGTGCCCCACAGGTTGCAAACTCTCCTGTTGTCTCCTTTCACAATTTCACATTATTGATTTATGTATCAATTTTCAATAGCGATTTCGATCGCTTTCCATCCTTATTGCCCCTGACCACCCTTATTACCTCGGCCACCCTTATCACCCCAACCCAAACCTTATTTCACCACGTCGCGGCGCGCGACACGACCCCGCCTTACACTTGAAAACACAACAATTTCAAACAGCAGATAAGGTACTACACACAATTTCAACAAGTTCAAATAAGCAACTTGCACATTGTTTCATGTTCTCAATTACTTCTCAAGCCAATATCACAACCAAGTTACAATGTTTCCACATTCAATAATATTCACACATGTATATTCAACAATTTTCCATAATTCAAGTGTTTCATCTCTTTCCACAATAAACCAATTCTCAAGTGTTTCGATTTCTTTTCCACAAGGTGCCATATAGGCCATCATAATCATTATTCACAAATTCTTTACCCAATTCAACTCTCATTTACCTTTCGGTTCATATTTCTTACCACAACACTCATAGTTCAACAACAACTTTGAATATCCAACAACAACATCAATTAATCACATACAATTTCTCAAATCAACACATGCCAAACAATTTTACACATAAGGGTGATTTCACAAGAATCAAAATTAGCCATACATACCTGGTGATGATTTTTCTTCCGTTAACCTTCTACTTTATGCTTACCCAAGATATCCTATTCTTGCCAACCTTGTTTTTGAAGACTCTTACTTCTACTCACTTCTTTTTACTAGAAATCAAGTTCAAAAATCATGCATGAGTGTAAAAATTCTATTTTTAAAAGCTATTATATGCAAACCTCTCTTTACCCAATTAAAACTGAAAATCAAAGAAAATAGTTAGGGTTTTTACCTTGAAAATATTGGGGAAGTTGAATCCTTGCCCTAGAATCCCTTGGAATTAAGTAGTTGGAACAATCTTTGAAGATGAAGAACTTCTCTCTCTAAAAACCCTCTCTTTCTCTCTAATTTTGGTGAGATGATATGATAAAATGAAGAAGAAAGGTGTTATATTAAAGAAGAGATCGGGTCAAAATGTTACAAAATCTGGGCCGGGGTCAAATATGCGGTCACTATGCGACCGCAGAATCAACATGCGGTCCGCATAGTGGCCGCAGAATGGCTCAAAAATTACGCAGGCTCTGGAACGATTTGCGGTCACTATGCGGACCGCATGTCGATTCCGCGGTCGCAAAAGTGCACCGCAGATTGACATGCGATCGCATATCGACCGCACATTGGACACAATTTTGGGCAACTCTCTGGAACGATCTGCGGTCACTATGCGGACCGCATATTGATTCTGCGGTCGCAAAAGTGCACCGCAGATTGACATTTTTCTGGAAAAAATTTTATTCTACATTTTGAAACTTAAATCACTACCAAGGGTCCGAACCGCGGCTCGCAAGCTCGCCGCGAAGAATTCTACGCATTCCTAACACATCATTCGGACCATGACACCACATCTACTAGGTTTTATGCACAAAAATTTCACGGGGCCTTACATCCTCCCCCCTTAAGATCATTCGTCCTCGAATGAGGATTTTGAAATAAATGAGTTTTGAAAGACATGATATGCAAGCTATCAAAATTTTGACTAACTCTTATATTTTAGAAAAATTTCGCCGGAGTTTCCTTTGTATTATGGACATATCCACCTGTCAGAGGGCCCCCGAAACACATTACCAAACAACAATACACAAATACAACACCTTTCACAACTGGTATACACCTTCTTACCTCAACGAATGCACATATTCTATCACATTGTTACAATTGCACATAAACTAGTCACGTCAATGAATTCTTACCTTACTTAACCAATTTAACACACCATATGCACTTAACAAACCATTACCAATCTACACTTACTATTAGTTGTTTATTAAACACGTAAATCTTTATAAGGCTTTCATTTATCAAGAACGGTTCAAGTGACCCAAGGTAACAACACATTTAACTCATTACAAATAAAGGAGACTTTACTAATACTAAGAGGGAAACAACTTAGGCAAGATGACAGAGTTACTAGGAGTAGGAGGGTCACCTAATTTCTTCTAGGCTTGATCGAACAAATGGGGGTACTTTTCCTTCATCTCTTTTTCCGCTTCCCATGTGGCCTCCTCAACTTGTTGACTTCGCCATAATACTTTAACAGAGGCGACTTCCTTATTTCTCAACTTACGGACTTGCCTATCAAGAATGGCAACTGGAACTTCTTCATATGATAATTCTTCATTAACCTCTATAGCTTCGACTGGCATGATGGTGGATGGATCTCCAATCACTTTCTTCAACATGGACACATGGAATACCGGATGCACCGATGACATCTCAGGAGGCAACTCTAGCCTATAAGCAACTTGACCAATCCTTTGAACGATCCGATATGGCCCGACATACCTAGGACTCAATTTCCTTTCTTTCCGAATCGCATGACTCCCTTCATAGGAGATACCCTCAAGAACACCCAATCATCGACTTGAAACTCCAAATCCCTTCGACGAACGTCCGCATAGGACTTTTGACGACTCTGTGCTGTTTTCATTCTCTCCTGAATAACTTTGACCTTTTCCATAGCTTCGTACACCATATCTGGCCCTAGCGATTCCGCTTCACCTACCTCAAACCACCCGATTGGCGATCTACATCTTCTCCCGTACAATGCCTCAAACGGGGCCATTTGAATGCTAGCATGATAGCTGTTATTGTAAGCAAATTCTATCAGTGGCAAGTGTTCATCCCAATTACCTTTAAAATCTAAGACACAAGCCCGCAACATATCTTCAAGCGTCCGAATGGTCCGCTCGGCCTGTCCATCGGTCTGTGGATGGAAAGCTGTGCTGAGATTCACCTGAGTTCCCAAACCTTGCTGAAACTTCTTCCAAAAGTTAGCGGTGAACTGAGCCCCGCGATCCGAGATGATAGAAAGTGGAGTGCCATGAAGCCTTACTATCTCTTTGATGTACAATCTTGCATATTGCTCCGCAGTATCAGTGGACTTGACAGGCAGGAAGTGAGCCGATTTGGTGAGTCGATCTACTATCACCCATATTGAATCGAACTTACGCTGAGTGCGAGGTAACCCCACCACGAAATCCATATTGATCATCTCCCATTTCCACCTTGGTATTTCTATAAGCTGAGTTAACCCACCGAGCCGTTGATGCTCGGCCTTCACTTGTTGACAGTTCGGACATTTAGCTACAAAGCCTGCCACATCCCTTTTCATACCGTTCCACCAATAAATCTCCTTGAGATCGTGATACATTTTCGTTGAACCAGGGTGCACGGAATGCCTGGAAGTATGAGCCTCTGCCATCACTCTTTCCCGAAGCTCGTCTACATCCGGAACACATAGCCTATCTTGACACCGCAATACACCATCTTCGCTACTGAGTACAAATGCTGAGGTCTTGTCATTCAGGACTGCTTCTTTCACCCGAACCAATGTTGGATCCGTGAATTGTTTTTCCTTGATTTCCGCGACCAATGATGATTCTGCTCCATTATGCACCAAGATATCCCCCTCGTCTGACGCCGAAATACGAACCCCCAAACTGGCTAATTGGCAGACCTCTCGAGCCAGGGGTCTCTGATCCACACCCAAATGAACCAAACTACCCATGGATTTCCGACTAAGAGCGTCGGCTACCACATTTGCCTTCCCTGGATGGTACAATATGTCCATATCATAGTCCTTGAGTAATTCTAACCACCGCCGCTGTCTCAGATTCAGCTCTTTCTGCTTGAACAAATACTGGAGGCTCTTGTGGTCCGAAAACACATCTACATGAACCCCATAAAGATAGTGTCGCCATATTTTCAAGGCAAACACAACAGCTGCAAGTTCCAAATCATGCGTCGGATAATTCTTCTCATGGTTCTTGAGTTGTCTGGAAGCATAAGCTATAACCTTTCCGTGCTGCATCAATACACATCCCAAACCGACTCTGGAGGCATCACAATAGACTACAAATCCCTCTGTGCCTTCTGGCAAGGCCAATACTGGTGCCGAGGTCAACCTTGACTTCAGTTCTTGGAAACTTTTCTCACATGCTTCGGACCACTGGAACTTAACTGCTTTCTGCGTCAATTTAGTCAATGGGGAGGCGAGGGTTGAGAATCCCTCTACAAACCTCCGATAGTACCCTGCCAGACCCAAAAAGCTGCGAATCTCTGTCGGGGTCGTGGGTCTAGGCCAATCTTTCACTGCCGCAATCTTCCGAGGATCCACCATAATTCCCTCACTGGAAATAACATGCCCTAGAAAAGCTACGGACTCCAACCAAAACTCACATTTTGAGAACTTGGCATACAATTGATGCTGAAGAAGGGTCTGCAATGCTGCCCCGAGGTGAACGGCATGATCTTCCCTGCTCCGAGAGTATATGAGAATATCGTCAATGAATACAATCACAAAGGAATCTAGGAATGGCTTGAAAACCCGATTCATAAGGTCCATGAAAGCTGTCGGGGCATTGGTTAGCCCAAAAGACATGACCAAAAACTCGAAGTGACCATAACGAGTTCTGAAGGCGGTCCTAGGAATATCCTGCTCCCTGATTTTCAATCGTAAATCGATCTTTGAGAAGAACTTCGCTCCCTGCAATTGGTCAAACAGATCATCCACTCGAGGCAAAGGATATTTATTCTTGATGGTGACTTTGTTGAGTCGCCGATAATCATTACACATTCGAAGTGACCCATCCTTCTTTCTGACAAAGAGAACCGGAGCACCCCACGGCGACACACTCGGCCGTATGAACCCTTTCTCTAATAAATCCCTCAACTGCTCCTTTAACTCCCTTAACTCTGCTGGCGCCATTCTGTATGGTGGAATGGATATTGGCTGAGTATCTGGCATTACATCGATCCCGAAATCAATCTCCCTATCTGGCGGGATGCCTGGAAGCTCATCTGGAAACACTTCAGGAAATTCATTCACAATTGGCACGGACTCGAGGATAGGCACATCTGAGGTGGTGTCCGTTACCCGAACCAGGTGATAGATATACCCCTTCTTAATCATCTTCGAAGCCTTAAGGTAGGAAATAAACCTACCCCTTGGAACTACACCATTTCCTCTCCATTCAATGACTGGCTCGTTAGGGAACTCGAGCCTCATAACTCTCGTTCGACAATCAAGTTTGGCAAAGCACGAATAGAGCCAATCCATCCCCATAATTACATCAAAATCTACCATCCCAAGCTCAATAAGATCGGCTGTGGTATCACGACCACCCACCGTAACAACACAATTCCTATAGACTCGTGAGGTTGTAATAGAATCACCAATAGGTGTCGACACAGAGAACGGCTCATGAAGCTGTTCGGGTTCTATCCCAAAACTTGAAGCAATAAATGGAGTAACATAAGACAAGGAGGACCCCGGATCAATAAGGGCATAGCAATCAATAGTCTGAACAGACATGATACCTGTAACAACATCTGGAGAAGCCTCGGCATTTTGGCGACCACTCAATGCATAGAATCGGCTAGGTCCACCCCTACCCCGAGCTCCACCCCTAGCTGCACCACGCCCTGCTGCTGCTGGAGTACGCGCTGATGATGTAGCAGCTGAAGAACCGGATGACTGAGCAGATCCCCTACCTATACCCTGACGGGGTGCACGGCAGTCCCGCTGAATGTGACCTCTCACCCCGCACCCGAAGCACACTGGAAGGTCAAGGTAGCAAGTTTCTGTATGAAATCTCCCACATTTGGGGCATGTAGGTCTCCCCTGCTGCTGGGATCTCACCCCAGGATGACCAGACTGACGAGACCTCCTGCTGTCTGAACCAGGTCTCGAGTAACTGCCCTGCTGATGACTGTGCACGGATGGCGGTGCACTCGCGGAGGACTGAGCATATGACTGGGATGGCCCTGATGACCCCTTCCCTGGAAGTGATCTCCCCGAACGACCCATTGACCGGGCCCTGTTGCTACTTTCTCTTTCTGCACGAATCTTCAATTTCCTGGCCTCTGTGGCCTAAGCAAACCCCACAATTCTCCCATAGTTCATGTCCGAGTGCAAAGCTGCTGTGGCGGCCTCATTCACTACCAAAGGGCTAAGGCCCTGAACAAACCGTCGAACCCGGGCATCCATGGTCGATACTAAATGAGGAGCGTACTTGGACAACCTTACGAACTCCATGTGATACTCCCAAACACTCATACTGCCCTGTTTGAGAACCTCGAACTCGGTGGCACGGGCCGCCATTGCCTCAGCAGGTAAGAAGTGGTCCATAAATGCATCCACGAACTCATCCCATCTGGCCGGAGGGCTTCCTTCCTCACGGGAATCCTCCCACATTTCGAACCACGAACGTGCCGCTCCCTTCAGCCTGTAAGAGGCCAACTCTACCCCCTCTATATCTGTAGCCTTCATCACTCGAGGGTCTTGTATATCTCATCAAGGAATTCCCGTGGGTCAGCCTCTGGATCGGTACCTGAAAATTCTGGAGGGGCCAATCGCAAGAATTGATGGACTCTGGAGCCAAAAGAATCTCCCTGTCCGCTGGAGGATGCAGGGGCATCATGGGATCTCTGGGCCTGGGCAGCCACTAATTGTGTTAACATATGGATGGCTCCCCTAAGTTCTTCATTAGAGATACCGGAGCCCGAAGCGGGAACTGTATCTGAGTCAGGAACACTGGCAGGAGGAATGGTGGCATCCTCTGCCGCGGCTGGAATAGGGACACTTGGGTTTTGAACAGATGGGCCAGGCAAATTCGGAACTGGTGGGTCATTCTCTCCCACGGCATCGGGTACATGATTAACAGCTGCACTTGGGCCGGCATTGGCCCTAAGGCCGAGTCTAGCCTTCTTCTTAGGTGCCATATTCTGAAAATTTGGGAACAAGGCACGAATTAGACACGGATATCTCCACATTGCACTTTACCGCACGATATAGATTATCAAAGAAGTAGGTAAATTCCTAAATGCCCGTGTAGCCCCCTACTTATATGATGTGGTCGACAACACACCTATAAGAAGGGCACTACTAGACACGGCTCCGAGACATCCTAGGACACTTTAAAACCTTAAGCTCGGATACCAAGTTTGTCACGCCCCAAATCGAGGAACATGACCGGCGCCTGACCGGGTTGCCCCAGTCAAGCGGACCTGGGTGCCTTTCATTCCCACGCGTTACCCCTGTGATGACCGTTTCTCATTAACCAAATATATTACTAATCATAATTGATTTCACATTAAACAAATAAAACGATACGAGTGATTCATTAACAAGACTTCAACTTTTACAACGCCCGACATAACACCTTATATATATAAGACTGGAGTCCCACAGCTTACATGTCTACAGAGCCTCTAGGATACAAAAGGGAAATACAATACTTGCCGGTAACAAGGCTCCGGCTATACCTTTCAAAACCAAAATGAAATCCAAACCGAAGTGGCAAGAACCACACAAGGCCCCGAGGAAGAAAGGGGCTCACCAAGACGGGCAGAGGAAGGAGAAGAATACTACTGCCGACGAGCTGAAGTGCCTGCTACTGATCCACCTACAATCATGACACGAATGTAGCGCCCCCGGCAAAAGGGACGTCAGTACACTTAAATTGTACCGGTATGTATGGACAAACTTTGTCCCAAGTAAACTCAAGCCATTAAATTACATCAACAATTAATTAAGCCAGCCAACCACGTTTCCACATTTTCCTCATTTCAAATAATTCTCACACAAAGCACTTTCCACGATCAACCAATTTAACAATAACCAATCAATCACGTAAAGTACAAGTAGTCAAACAAAGGGGCAATCAGTGCCCCACAGGTTGCAAACTCTCCTGCTGTCTCCTTTCACAATTTCACATTATTGATTTATGTATCAATTTTCAATAGCGATTTCGATCGCTTTCCATCCTTATTGCCCCCGACCACCCTTATTACCTCGGCCACCCTTATCACCCCAACCCAAACCTTATTTCACCACGTCGCGGCGCGCGACACGACCCCGCCTTACAGTTGAAAACACAACAATTTCAAACAGCAGATAAGGTACTACACACAATTTCAACAAGTTCAAATAAGCAACTTGCACATTGTTTCATGTTCTCAATTACTTCTCAAGCCAATATCACAACCAAGTTACAATGTTTCCACATTCAATAATATTCACACATGTATATTCAACAATTTTCCATAATTCAAGTGTTTCATCTCTTTCCACAATAAACCAATTCTCAAGTGTTTCGATTTCTTTTCCACAAGGTGCCATATAGGCCATCATAATCATTATTCACAAATTCTTTACCCAATTCAACTCTCATTTACCTTTCGGTTCATATTTCTTACCACAACACTCATAGTTCAACAACAACTTTGAATATCCAACAACAACATCAATTAATCACATACAATTTCTCAAATCAACACATGCCAAACAATTTTACACATAAGGGTGATTTCACAAGAATCAAAATTAGCCATACATACCTGGTGATGATTTTTCTTCCGTTAACCTTCTACTTTATGCTTACCCAAGATATCCTATTCTTGCCAACCTTGTTTTTGAAGACTCTTACTTCTACTCACTTCTTTTTACTAGAAATCAAGTTCAAAAATCATGCATGAGTGTAAAAATTCTATTTTTAAAAGCTATTATATGCAAACCTCTCTTTACCCAATTAAAACCGAAAATCAAAGAAAATAGTTAGGGTTTTTACCTTGAAAATATTGGGGAAGTTGAATCCTTGCCCTAGAATCCCTTGGAATTAAGTAGTTGGAACAATCTTTGAAGATGAAGAACTTCTCTCTCTAAAAACCCTCTCTTCTCTCTCTAATTTTTGGTGAGATGATATGATAAAAATGAAGAAGAGGTGTGTTATATTAAAGAAGAGATCGGGTCAAAATGTTACAAAATCTGGGCCGGGGTCAAATATGCGGTCACTATGCGACCGCAGAATCAACATGCGGTCCGCATAGTGGCCGCAGAATGGCTCAAAAATTACGCAGGCTCTGGAACGATTTGCGGTCACTATGCGGACCGCATGTCGATTCTGCGGTCGCAAAAGTGCACCGCAGATTGACATGCGATCGCATATCGACCGCACATTGGACACAATTTTGGGCAACTCTCTCGAACGATTTGCGGTCACTATGCGGACCGCATATTGATTCTGCGGTCGCAAAAGTGCACCGCAGATTGACATTTTTCTGGAAAAATTATTTCTCTACATTTTTGAAACTTAAATCACTACCAAGGGTTCGAACCGCGGCTCGCAAGCTCGCCGCGAAGAATTCTACGCATTCCTAACACATCATTCGGACCATGACACCACATCTACTAGGTTTTATGCACAAAAATTTTACGGGGCCTTACAAGCGAGGGTTGAGAATCCCTCTACAAACCTCCGATAGTACGCTGCCAAACCCAAGAAGCTACGAATCTCTGTTGGGGTCGTGGGTCTAGGCCAATCATTCACTGCCGCAATCTTCTGAGGATCCACATGAATTCCCTCACTGGAAATAACATGCCCTAGAAAGGCTACGGACTCCAACCAAAACTCACATTTTGAGAACTTGGCATACAATTGATGCTGAAGAAAGGTCTGCAATGCTGCTCTGAGGTGAACGACATGATGTTCCCTACTCCGAGAGTAGATGAGGATGTCGTCAATGAATACAATCACAAAGGAATCTAGGAATGGCTTGAATACCCGATTCATAAGGTCCATGAAAGCTACTGGGGCGTTGGTTAGCCCAAAAGACATGACCAAAAACTGACAATAACGAGTTCTGAAAGCGGTCTTAGGAATATCCTGCTCCCTGATCTTCAATTGGTGGTACCCGGATCGTAAATCAATCTTTGAGAAGAACTTCGCTCCCTACAATTGGTCAAACAGATCATCCACTCGAGGAAAAGGATATTTATTCTTGATGGTGACTTTGTTGAGCTGCCGATAATCAATACACATTCGAAGTGACCCATCTTTCTTTCGACAAAGAGAACCGGAGCACCCCACGGCGACACACTCGGTCGTATGAACCCTTTCTCTAATAAATCCCTCAGCTCCTCCTTTAACTCCCTTAACTCTGCTGGCGCCATTCTGTAAGGTGGAATGGATATTGGCTAAGTATCTGGCAATACATCAATCGCAAAATCAATCTCCTTATCCGGCAGAATGCCTGGAAGCTCATCCGGAAACACTTCAGGAAATTCATTCACAATTGGCACGGACTCGAGGGTAGGCACTTCTGAGGTGGTGTCTGTCACCCGAACTAAGTGATAGATACATCCCTTCTTAATAGTCTTTGAAGCCTTAAGGTGGGAAATAAACCTACCCATTGGCACTACACCATTTCATCTTCATTCAATAACTGGCTCGTTATGGAACTCGAGCCTCAAAACTCTCGTCCGACAGTCAAGCTTAGCAAAGCATGAATAGAGACAATCCATCCCCATAATTACATCAAAATAAACCATCCCAAGCTCAATAAGATCGGTTGTGGTAACACGACCACTCACCGTGACAACACAATTTCTATAGACTCGTGAGGCTGAAATAGAATCACCAACCGGAGTCGACATAGAGAACGGCTCATGAAGCTGTTCGGGTTCTATCCCAAAACTTAAAGCAATGAATGGAGTAACATAAGACAAGGAGGACCCCGGATTAATAAGGGCATAGCAATCAATAGTCTGAACAGACAGGATATCTGTAACAACATCTGGAGAAGCCTCGGCATTCTGGCAGCCACTCAATGCATAGAATCGGCTAGGTCCACCCCTACCATGAGCTCCACCCCTAGATGCACCACGCCCTACTGATGCTGGAGTACGCGCTGATGATGTAGCAGCTGAAGAACCGGATGACTGAGCAGATCCACTACCTATACCCTGATGGGGTGCACGACAGTCCCGCTGAATATGACCTCTCACCCCGCACCCGAAGCACACCGGGATGTCAAGGTAGCAAGTCTCTATATGAAATCTCCCATACTTGGGGCATGTACGTCTCCCCTGCTGCTGGGACCTCACCACAGGACGACCAGACTGACGAGAGCTCCTGCTGTCTGAATCGGGTCTCGACTAACTACCCTGCTGATGACTTTGCACAGATGGTGGTGCACTCGCGGAGGACTGAGCATATGATTGGGATGGCCCTGATGACCCTCTCCCTGAAGTGATCTCCCTGAATGACCCATTGACCGGGCCCTGCTGCTACTTTCTCTTTCTGCACGAATCTTCAATTTCCTCGCCTCTGTGGCCTGAGCAAACCCCACGATCCTCCCATAGTTCATATCTGAGTGCAAAGCTGCTGTGGCGGCCTTATTCACTACCAAAGGGCTAAGGCCCTGAACAAACCGTCGAACCCGGGCATCCATGGTCGACACTAAATAAGGAGCGTACTTGGACAACCTTACGAACTCCATGTGATACTCCTAAACACTTATACTGCCCTATTTGAGGACCTTGAACTTAGTGGCACGGGCTGCCATTGTCTCAGCAGGCAAGAAATTGTCCATGAATGCATCCACGAACTCATTCCATCTGGCCGGATGGCTCCCTTCTTCACGGGAATCCTCCCACATTTCGAACCATGAACGTGCCGCTCCCTTCAGCCTGTAAGAGGCCAACTCTAACCCCTCTATATCTGTAGGCTTCATCACTCTGAGGGTCTTGTATATCTCATCAAGTAAGTCCTATGGGTCAGCCTCTGGATCGGTACCTGAGAATTCTTGAGGGGCCAACCGCAAGAACTGGTGGACTCTGGAGCCGGAGGAATCTTCCTGTCCGCTGGAGGATGCAGGGGTATCATGGGATCTCTAGGCCTGGGCGGCCACTAACTGTGTTAACATATGAATGTCTCCCCTAAGATACTCATTAGAGATACCAGAGCCCGAAACGGGAACTGTATCTGAGTCAGGAACACTGGCAGGAGGAATGGTGGCATCCTCTGCCGCAGCTGGAATAGAGACACTTGGGTTTTGAACATTTGGGCCAGGCAAATTCAGGACTGGTGGGTCATTCTCATCCACGACATCGGGTACATGATTAGCAGCCGCACTCGGGCCGGCATTGGCCCCAAGGCCGAGTCTAGCCTTCTTCTTAGGCGCCATATTCTAAAAATTTGGGAACAAGGCGCGAATTAGACACAAATATTTCCACATTGCACTTTACCGCACGATATAGATTAACAAAGAAATAGGTAAATTCCTAAATTCCCGTATAGCCCCCAACTTATCTGATGTGGTCGACAACACGCCGATAAGAAGGGCACTACTAGACACGGCTCCGAGACATCCTAGGACACTTTAAAACCTTAGGCTCTGATACCAAGTTTGTCACGCCCCAAATCGAGGGACATGATCGGCGCCTGACCGGGTAGCCCCAGTCAAGCGGACCTGGGTGCCTTTCATCCTCACGCGTTACCCCTGTGTTGATTGTTTCTCATTAACCAAATATCCTACTAATCATAAATGATTTCACAATAAACAAACAAAACCATACAGGTGATTCATTATCAAGTTTGCAGTTTTTACAACGCCCGACATAACATAATATATACATAAGACTGGAATCCCACAGTTTACGTGTCTACAGAGCCTCTAGGGTACAAAAGGGAATACAATACTTGACGGTAACAAGGCTCCAACTATACCTTGCAAAACCAAAATAAAGTCTAAACAAAAGTGGCATGAACCACACAGGGCCCGGAGGAAGAAAGGGCCTCACCAAAATGGGCAGTGGAAGGTGAAGGGTACTACTGCCGATGAGCTGAGGTGCCTGCTACTGATCCACATACAATCATAACACGAATGTAGCATCCCCGGAAAAAGGGACGTCAATACACTTGAATTGTACTGGTATGTAGGGACAAACTTTGTCCTAAGTAAACACAATCCGTTAAACAAGAATCACGATAACAAGACAGCCAATAGATTACATCAAAAAATCAATTAAGCTAACTAACCATGTTTCCCACCTTTTTCTCATTTCAGATAAGCCTCAACACAAGCACGTTTAAGGTCAACAAATAGAACAACAACCAATCAACCACATAAATTGCAAGTAGTCAAACAAAGGAGCAATCAGAGCCCCATAGGTTGCAAACTCTCCTACTGTCTCTTTTCACAATTTCATATCAATGATTTTGTATCAATTTCATTTGCGATTTTGATCGCTTTCCATCCTTATTACCCTGTCCACCCTTATTACCTCGGCCACCCTTATCACCCCAACCCACACCTTATTTCTTCATGTTGCGGAACGCAACCCGATCCCACCATACAGCTTTCAAACACAACAATCATAAACAGCAGATAAGGCACTACACACAATTACAACAAGTTCAAATAAGCAACTTACACATTGGTTCATGTTCTCAATTACTTCTCAAGCCAATATCACAGCCAAGTTACAATGTTTCCAAAATTGAAGATGTTCATACTGTTATGCTCAATAACTTACCACACCTCAAGTGTTTCGTTTCTTTTCCACAAGGTACCATATATGCCATTATAGCCATTATTCATAATTCTTTTACCAGATTCAACTCTCATTTCTCTTTCGGCTCATATCTCATATTACATCACTCATAGTTCAACAACAACTTTGAATATCCAACAACACAATCAAGAATTTCACACAATTTGTCAATTTAACACGAACCAAACAAATTTCACATATATAGGCGATTTCACAAGAATCAAAATTAGCCATACATACCTGGTATCGAGTTTCATCCGTTAACTTCCTACTTTATGCTTACCCAAGCTATCCTAGCTTTGCCGACCTTGTTTCGCAGGTTCTTACACCTATTCACTTCCTCTTTACTAACAATCAAGTTCAAATAATCATGCATGAGTGTAAAATCTCATTTTCAAAAGCTATTATATGTAACCCTCTCCTTACCCATTTTAAAACTGAAAATTATAGGAAATAGCTAGGGTTTTTACCTTCAAATGATTTGGGGGAAGTTCAATCCTTGCCCTAGAATCCCTTGAACTAAGTAGTTGGAACAATCTTTGAGGATGAAAGACTTCTCTCTCTAAAATCCCTCTCTTCTCTCTCTAATTTTGGTAAGATGATATGATAAAATGAATGAGAAAGGCGTTATATTAAAGAAGAGGTCGGGTCAAAATTTTACAAAATTCTGGGCCGGGTCAATTTTGCGGTCGCATCTGCGATCGCAGAATCAACATGCGGTCCGCATAGTGACCGCGAAATGACCTCAAAATTTACACAAGTTCTGTTACGGAAATACGACCAAAAATGCGGTCCGCATTCTTGATCTGCAGTTGCATAGTGCACCGCAAATTTGACACTCAAAAACCTTCGAGAATTTATGCGGTAAATCTGCGGTCCGCAGATACATTCTGCGATCGCATATCGACAGCATTCTCAACACCAAATTTTGCAAACATTCTGTTAAGCTATGCGGCAAGAATGCGGTCCGCATAGCAGATCTGCGGTCACATTCCTGACCGTAGAATCGACACTTTTCTGAACAAATTGACTCTTTACAGTTTTGAAACTTAAATCACTACCAAGGGTCCGAACCGCGGTGAGCAAGCTCGCCGCGAAGAGTTCTACGCATTCCTAACACATTATTCGGACCATGGCACCAAATCTACTAGGTTTCATGCACAAAAATTTTATGGGGCCTTACATTAGCCTACAAATACAAGACATAAAAATAAACCCTACGGTGAAAGGAAAGCTAATATTCAATTTTAAAAAATTACCTTTATGGTTGAATGAACTATGTCATTGATCAAAGTTAAGCAGCTGTGGCTTTCCATATTTCTCCTCTCTATATCTCTGATTAAGGGCTCAAGCCAGAAATCAACACTACCAGTCATCCTCGAAAGACTATGAGTGGCAGGTACTTCAAGTGTGACTTTTCTCATAGTCCTACCTCTGCTACTCGGGCCGGTTTCCGAGTGCACTACAGAGGAAGAAGGGGCAGTGGAAGGAGGAGTAGTAGAAGAAGGAAAAAATAGCAGAAGGTACGGGATCCAAAATGGGAATAGACATGGGAATGGAAGCATTCAGCTTAAGTGAAGGAGCAAAAGAAGTCAACGTGGGATCAAAAACACTTACGGTTGGAGATGATGCAAAAGAGATAGGGGAAATGGGAATTGAGGAAGATAAGGGAACTTCATTTAGAACAGGACCCGGCTCTCCACCTACAAAATTATCAATAGAAATTCAGTGAGTATACTCGCTAAAGTCTATTGGTGCAGCCTCTCTATCAATCAAAACACGCTCAACAGGGGAGGCACGAGCAAGAGTATCCTCACATACATTCCCCTCAATAACACGTGTCCTTGATTTTGGCCTGGATAATGGGAAGGTACCTTGTGACGACCCAACCCATCATCATAAGAGTTATCACACTATTACCCCTTCATTTATCTGTTTCATGTTCCTATATTTATGTTAGAGTCTATCGGGTAGATTGGGATTAATTCTGGTTGGAATAAGGCCTATAGCCTTTTATAGTGAAGCTTGTTTATGAAAAGTCAACTTGAAGTTGACTATGTGGTTAGACGACTCGAAATTGAATTCTGATGATTTGGTTAGCTTTGGGGGGTGATTTTTGACTTGCAGGAGTGATCGGAATTGAATTTGGAGGTCCGGTGCAGAAATAGACTTGAATTGGGTAAGTTAGAATTTTGGCAAAATTCGATCAATAGGTGAGATTTTGATTCGGGAGTTGAAATGGATTTCCGACAATTAAAATAGCTTCATTAGGTGATTTTGGATATGTTTGCAAATTTTCAAGTCATTCGGATGTCTTTTGGTCGGGTTTTTGATAGAATGTAGGTTTCAGAAGTTTTGGTTGAATCTTAGGCTTGAACAGGCCTTAATTTGATGATTCGTGTGTTTGAAGGTGTGTTTTTATGATTGGAACAAGTTCATGAGATGATTTATAGTGGATTCGTATTTTTGGTTGAAGTCCCGGGGGGCCTCAAGCTATTTTCGGAGGGTCGATCGGGTGAATTTTGGTGTTTTAGGACTGTTGGTAAGAATTGCAGCAGGTATTTCGCGCTGCTCATGGGGAACCGCAGAAGCGGCCCCGTAGAAGAGTTGATATGGTCACAGATGCGATCCAGGTCTGGCCAGTGTAATTCCGCAGAAGCGAACAACTGGACGCATGGGCGGAACTGCAGGCGCGAGAAGATCTCCGTAGAAGCGGAAATTGGGCTACTGGGTAGGCTCGCAGTCTCGGAAGTAAAGCCGCATAAGCAGTCTTGGAAGTAAAGCCGCATAAGCGGTCTCGGCAGTAAAGCCGCATAAGCGCGAGGCCTTGACCACAGAAGCGGTAAGGGTTGTTGGTGAAGGTCGCAGAAGCGACCTGTTAACTGCAGAAGCGGTCTCGCTTAATCGAGTCATTTATCGCAGAAACGAAATTTCGTCAGTGTTTAATGAAATAGAAGGGTTCGAATTTCAGAAGTTATATCTTATTTGGGGCTTTGATGTAAGAGGCGATTTAGGCGATTTTGAGGAGGAAATCGAGGGGATTCATCAGGTATGCATTTATGGACTCAATTTATGTTATTATATTGTTAAATTAAGAAGTTAACACTTGAAAATGGAGGATTGGAGGTGTATTAATGGAGGATTTTTGCTCTAAGCCTGAGTTATTGAAAATCATTGATTTGAATGAGCAAACGGAGTTCTATTTTGATAAACTTTATATGTATGGACTCGTGGCGAGATAATGAATCCTAAAATGTGACTTTTGTAATTTTTTGAGAAGTGGGACCGGGGGTCGGGTTTTGGCAACTTCATGATTTTCGGTGTAATTCGAGTTATTTCGATTGGGTTATGTTCCTTTAGCCTTTTTGATGTATTCTTAGTGGTTTTGTTCAGATTTGTCATTCGAGGAGGTTGATTTGCGAGGCAAGCGCAAGGCGAGCTAGGAATATTGCTGATTCGAGGTGAGTGGTGGTAATAAATGATGTACTGAGGGTTTGAAACCCCATATTTGCACTATACAGTGCTATGCTGAGATGAAACACGTGTCATGTGTCGAGCGCAGTGGTGTTGTGACTGGGGATTTGGACTTAATCCTTCCCGATTGATAGTTTACACTACATATTAACTGAGACTGAACTTATACATGTATAATTGGGCTAGTTTCCATGTTTGGGGCCTCGTGCCAATCTATAGAATATTAGGGAAGCCTGTAGAGCTAAATGACCCGTAAATCATGTTGAACACATACTCTCGGCCGTATTCATAGATGTATAGCATGACATGAAGCAGTACTAGATGAGTACTCTTAGTGAGAATACCTAGGGTTGAATACCCTGTTCTAGCTGAGTGGGCCCGAGAGGCCGAGTCTATACTAACTGAGAGGGGTCGAGGACCCATTGTGAGGTATTGATTAATATACTGGATCGGGCTGCATGCTGCACTAGTATATACATATACATATATTGGATCGGACTGCATGCCGCAGTAATATATATACACATATGGATCGGACTGCACGCCGCAGTAATATATTTGTGGATCGGACTGCACACCGCAGTATCATAGCGCTTGGGCTGAAGGAGCCCCTCCGGAGTCTGCACACACCCCAGTGAGCGCACTATATATTATTGTATCGGGCTGCGTGCCTCAACAGTATATTTATTATATTGGATTGGACTGCACGCCACATCATTATATATACATATATATTGGATCGGGCTGCATGCCGCAACAGTATGAGTGAGGATCGGGCTGCACGCCGCAATATGACTAGATTAGTATTGGGATCAATATGAGACGGTAGTGGACTGGAACCGGACTTATCATTATAGACATGACTTACCTGTATGGTTATTCTTAGAACTGTTTAGTGATAATACATGTGTTCTTACTTTCAATTATTATTTATTATTGCTACTCACTGAGTTGAAAGATACTCACCCCACTCCCTGCACTTTATGTGCAGACACATGTGTTCAGGAGGGCAGTTGATCTATACGCAACTGTTATTTTATTGTTATCCGAGGAGACATCGAGGTAGGCTGCCGGCATTCGCAGGACCCGATCTCTCTCCTTTCTTCCATTTATATCATTTATTACTCTATCTAGACTCAGATTATATTGGATGTTTTCCTTCTGTTAGAGGCTCAGACTTGTGACACTAGATTCGTTGGGCTGTATTTCATGTAATTTCTTTCCATATTTGTTGTTTAATATTATGAAAATAGGATATTAACTCTAATGGATCAGTATTAATTAATAATTGGCTAGTTATCTAGAAAACATGGTCAGGCTTGCCTAGCAATATGTTGGGCGCCATCACAATCGGGGGTTGGGTCATGCAAGTTTGTATCTGAGTCTAGGTTAACAGGTCTCGCGAGTCATGAGCCGGTTTAGTAGTGTCTTGCGGATCGGTACGGAGACGTATGTACTTATCGTCGGGAGGCTACAGAAAATTTTAGCAAAGATTCAAATTCTTGAAATTCTTGTCGTGCCATTTTGTTGATCCGAATCCGAACTTTAATATTCTATTCTCTCGCAGATGGCGAGGACTCGTGCTATAGGACGAGGCGGACGACCACCATTGCCACCTACTAGAGGCTGTGGACGCGACCGTGGTCGTGGTAGGGGTAGGGCAGTTGAGGCAGTGCCAGTTGACCCACCCACTGTCCCTATTCTAGATCAGCCTCTAGTTGCAGAGGTCCCAACAACACCTGTTCAGGCACCAGCTGTGCCTATTGTGATTCCGGGTCTACAGGAGACCCTAGCTCAGATATTGACAGTTTGCACTGGCCTAGCTCAGGCAGTTTCAGCCTTCACTGCAGCAGCTACATCCGGGACTGGGGGTAGTCATCAGACCTCCGCAACTCGCACTCCAGAGCAGGTAGTGCAGGGCCTTCAGACACCTAAGGTTCCACCAACCCAGCCAGTGGCTCTCGTTCAGCTAGCTGTTCAGATTCAGGGGGACAGGGTCCCACTGGTGCCCGACAATGAGCAGCATCATCTTGAGAGGTCTAGCAGACTTTCTCCTCCCATTTTCAGTGGTATTCCGGGCGAGGACACCCAAGGTTTTCTGTAGAAGTGTCGTCGGATGCTCCGTACCGCAGGGATTCTTGAGTCGAGCGGTGTGTCCTTTACTACCCTCCAGTTTCAAGGAGCAACCTTCGCTTGGTGGGAGGCTTATGAGCGCCGTAGGCCGGCAGGTGCGGCACCATTGACATGGCAGGAGTTCTCCACTATTTTCTTGGAGAAGTGGATACCTCGATCTCGGATGGAGGAGTTGCGCAGGCAGTTTGAGTGGCTTCGCCGGGGGGACATGACAGTGTCAGAGTATGAGGTTAGATTTATAGAGTTAGCCAGATATACCCCGTGGATGGTTCCTACAGACCGGGAGAGGATCAGGCGCTTTGTTGATGGGCTTATTTATCCTATCCTTATCTATGACCTGAGAGAGGGTCCTGAGTCACTCATTCGAGGATGCTATTGATATAGCTCGCGACATCAAGACAGACAGTCGGAGAGAGCGAGAGGAGAGGGAGGCCAAGAGGCCTCGAGGATCGGCTAGTTCCAGTGGCACTCAGACTAGAGGCCAGAGTCAGTAGAGCCAAGGTCGCTCTAGATCTTCACAGCCAGCCCGTTTAGAGTATCGTGGGTCATCTTCTAGCCGAGGTTATTAGGGTTCTCACCAGGGCCAGCCATCTCTCAACTCCCTACCAGCACAGAGCTCATCTCAGGCTCCATCTGTTCACGGTTCTTCCCGACCTAGTTCTTCTGCGTGACACTCTGGTGCGAGGGGTTCCCATCAGTCCCAGCCCCCAGCACCTGGGAGTTGCTTTGAGTGCGGAGAGTTTGGGCACATCCGTATAGAGTGTCCCCTTCTTGTATACAGGCCACATCAGCAGAGGGGACAACCCTCATCTTCTGGTCCATCTACTTCAGCACCCGCCCCGCCAGCTAGGGGTGAGGGTCAGTCAGCCACGGGTCGCCCACGAGGGGGAGGCCGATCAGGTGGTCAGGCTTATTGTTATGCTCTTTAGAGCCGTTCTGATGCAGTCGCTTCTGATACTGTTATTATAGGTATTATTTCAGTCTGCTTCAGAGATGCCTCAGTTTTGTTCGATCCCGGTTCCCTTTATTCCTATGTATCTACATATTTTGCTCCTTATTTGGGCACGACCTGAGGGTGTCTTGCGTTGCCCGTGCATGTATCTACCACGATGGGTGACACCATTGTTGTGGACAATGTATACCAGTCCTGTCTTGTCACTATTGGGGGTCTGGAGATCCGAGTAGACCTGTTGCTTTTGAGCATGATCGATTTTGATGTTATCTTGGGCATGGATTGGCTATCTTCGTGTCATGCTATTCTAGACTGTCATGCCAAGACAGTCACATTGGCTACGCTGGGTATTCAGAGGATCGAGTGGTGTGGCATGACTGATTATGTACCCAGCAGGGTAATATCTTTCCTCAAGGCCCAATGGATAATTGGGAAGAGATGTCTTTCTTATTTGGCATTTGTGCGGGACGTTTGAGTTGAGACTCCTAGTATTGATTCTGTTCCCATTGTGCGGGACTTACCTGATGTATTTCCCTCAGATCTGCTAGGCATGCCGCCGGACAGGGACAATGACTTTATGATTGACTTGGTGCCAGGCACTCAGCCTATTTCTATTCCTCCTTATCGTTTGGGACCATCTGAGTTGAAAGAATTGAAGGAGCAGCTTTAAGAACTCCTAGATAAGGGGTTCATTCGGCCGAGTGTGTCACCGTGGGGTGCACTGGTCTTGTTTGTTAAGAAGAAGGATGGCTCAATGAGAATGTGTGTTGACTATAGGTAGTTGAACAAAGTAACAGTGATGAACAAGTATCCTCTGCCTCACATGGATGATTTATTTGATCAGCTCCACGGAGCTAGGGTATTCTTGAAGATTGATCTTCGTTCAGGCTATTACCACCTGAAGATTAGAGATTCTTATATTATGAAGACAACCTTCAAGACAAGGTATGGGCACTCTGAGTTTCTAGTGATGTCTTTTGGGTTGACTAATGCCCTAGCTGCGTTCATGCATTTGATGAACAGTGTGTTTAGGCCATATTTGGACTCATTCGTGATCGTGTTCATAGATGATATCCTGGTGTACTCCCATAGTCAGGAAGAGCATACTCAGGAGTTGTATTACAGAGGTTGCGGGAGGAGAAGTTGTATGCCAAGTTCTCCAAGTGTGAGTTCTGGCTCGAGTCCATGGAATTCGTAGGGCACGTGGTGTCCAGTGATGGTATTCAGGTGGATCCGAAGAAGATAGAGGAAGTGCAGAGTTGGCTTACACCGACCTCAGTTGCTGAGATTCGTAGTTTCCTAGGATTGACAGGGTATTATTGCTGATTTGTTCAGGGATTCTCTTCTATTGATTCACCCTTGACTAGATTGACTCAGAAGGGTGCTCCATTTGTGTGGTCCAAGGAGTTTGAGGAGAGCTTTCAGAAGCTCAAGATAGCATTGACCACGGCACCAGTCTTGATATTGCTGTCAATTTCAGATTTTTATACTGTGTATTATGATGGCTCGAGAGTTGGCATTGGATGTGTGTTGATGCAGGAGGGTAAAGTTATTGCTTATGCTTCTCGCCAGTTGAAGCCCCATGAGAAGAACTACCTTGTACACGATTTGGAGTTAGCACCCATAGTTCATGCTCTAAAGATTTGGAGACACTACCTATATGGTGTTTCTTGTGAAGTGTATACCGATCATCGCAGCCTTTAGCATTTGTTCAAACAGAAGGACCTTAATTTGAGATGGCGGAGGTGGCTGGAGTTGCTTAAGGATTATGACATCACTATATTGTACCATCCAGGGAAGGCCAATGTTATGGCCGATGCTTTGAGCCGAAAGGCTGTTAGTATGGGCATCTTAGCTTATATTTCAGTTGGGGAGAGGCCCTTTGCATATGATGTTCAGGCATTGGCCAATCGGCTAGTGAGGTTGGATGTTTCTGAGCCAAGCCGAGTGTTGGCTTGTGTTGTTTCTCGGTCCTCTTTATATGATCGTATCAGAGAACGTCCGTATGATGATTCGCATTTGCTCGTCCTTAAGGACAGAGTTCTACACGATGATGCCAGAGATGTGGCTATTGATAATGATGGTGTTCTGAGTATGCAGGGCCGTATCTGTGTGCCTAATGTAGATGGCCTTCGAGAGTTGATATTAGAGGAGGCTCATAGCTCGCGGTACTCCATTCATCCGGGTGCCGCGAATATGTACCAGGACTTGAGGCAGCATTACTGGTGGAGGAAGATGAAGAAGGATATTGTTTGTCATGTGGCTAGATGTCTCAACTACCAGTAGGGTCAAGTATGAACATCAGAGACCGAGCGATGTTCTTCAACGTATAGTTATTCCTGAGTGGTAATAGGAGGGGATTACCATGGTTTTTGTGAGTGGTTTCCCTCGTACTCTGAGGATGTTTGATTTAGTGTGGGTGATTGCTGATCGGCTAACCAAATCCGCGCACTTCATTCTAGTATGTACTACTTACTCATTGGAGCGGTTAACAGTAATCTTTATTCGGGAGATTGTCAGATTGCAAGGGGTCCTAGTGTCTAACATATCAGATAGAGGTACTCAGTTCACTTCTCAATTCTGGAGGGCATTCCAGCAGGAGCTAGGTATGCAGGTAGAGTTGAGCACAACATTCCATCCTCAGACAGACGGACAGTATGAGCATACTATTTAGATCTTGGAGGATATGTTGCGTGCTTGTGTGATCGATTTTGGAGGTTCATGGGATAAATTTTTTCCACTCACAGAGTTTGCCTACAACAACCGTTATCAGTCGAGTATTCAGATGGCCTCGTATGAGGCGTTGTATGGTAGACGGTGTAGGTTTCCCGTGGGATGGTTTGAGCTTGGCGAGGCTAGATTGATTGGGGCTGAGTTAGTTTAGGATGCTTTGGATAGAGTCAAGTTAATCCAGGAAAGGCTTCGCACAACACAGTCACGCCAGAAGAGTTATGCGGACCGTAGGGTTCACGATTTGTATTTCATGGTTGGCGATAGAGTATTGTTGAAGGTTTAAACCATGAAGGGTGGTATGCAGTTTGGGAAGAAAAGGAAACTGAGTCCCAAGTTCATTGGTCCTTTTGAGATACTCCGGAGGATTGGGGAGGTGGCATATGAGTTGGCCTTGCCACCCAGCTTGTCCTGTGATCATCTAGTATTCCATGTGTCTATGCTCCGAAAGAATCTTGGGGATCCATCTCATGTGTTGGACTTCAGTACGATTCAGTTTGATGGTGATCTATCTTATGATGTGGAGCTGGTGGAAAATCTGGGTAGACAGGTTCGAATGTTGAGGTCCAAGGACATTGCTTCAGTTAAGGTCCAAAGGAGAGGCCGTCCCTTGGAGGAAGCCACTTGGGAGATCGAGCAAGAGATGCAAAACCGATATCCTCACTTATTTGAGTCTCCGGGTACGTTTCTTGACTCGCTCGAGGACGAGCGTTTGCTTAAGAAGGGGAGAATGTGACGACCCGGCCCGTCGTCACGAGAGTTATCACCTCGTTACCCCTTCATTTATGTGTTTCATGTTCCTATATCTGTGTTAGAGTCTATCGGGTGGATTGGGATTGATTCTGGTTGGAAATAAGGCATATAGCCTTTTAGAGTGAAACTTATTTATGAAAAGTCAACCTAAAGTTGACTATGTGGTTAGAGGGCTCCGAATAAAATTTTGATGATTTGGTTAGCTTCAGGAGGCAATTTGTGACTTGCAGGAGCGATCGGAAATGAATTTGGAGGTCCGATGTAGAAATAGGCTTGAATTGGCTAAGTTGGAATTTTAGAAAAATCCGATCGATAGGTGAGATTTTGATCCAGAAGTCGGAATGGAATATCGATAGTTGCAGTAGATTCGTTAGGTGATTTTGAATATGTCTGCAAATTTTCAGGTCATTCGCATGTTGTTTGGTCTGGTTTTTGATAGAATGTAGGTTTCGGAAGTTTTGGTTGAATCTTAGGCATGAACCGGCCTTAATTTGATGATTCGTGTGTTTGAGGGTGTGTTTTTATGATTGGAACAAGTTCGCGAGATGATTTAGATTGAATTCATATTTTTGGTTGAGGTCCTGGGGGCCTCGGGATATTTTCGGAGGGTCGATCGGGTGAATTTTGGAGTTTTAGGACTGCTGGTATGAATTGCAACAGGTATTTCGCTTATGCCGACGGGGAACCACAGAGGCTGCCCCGCAGAAGCGTCAATATGGTCGCAGATATGATCTAGGTCTGGCCAGTGTAATTTCGCAGAAGCGGACGACTGGACGCAAGGGCGGAACCGCAGGCGCGAGAAGATCTCCTCAGAAGCGGAAATTGTGCTGCTGGGTAGGCTCGCAGTAGCGGAAGTAAAGCCGCATAAGCGGTCTCGCAGGCGTGAGGCCTTCACCGCAAAAGTGGCGAGGGGTCTTGGTGAAGGTCGTAGAAGCGACCTGTTAACCGCAGAAGCGGTCTCGCTTAAGCGAGTCATTTATAGCTGAAGCGAAATTTCGTCAGAAGGGTTCGAATTTCAGAAGTTATATCTCATTTGGGGCTGTGATCTAAGAGGCGATTTTGGCGATTTTAAGGAGGAAATTGAGGGGATTCATCAGGTAAGCATTTATGGACTCAATTTATGTTATTATATTGTTAAATTATGGAGTTAACACCTGAAAATAAAGGATTGGAGGTGTATTAATGGGGGATTTTCGCTCTAAGCCTAGGTTATTGAAAATCATGGATTTGAATGGGCAAATGGAGTCCGATTTTTATAAACTTTATATGTATGGACTTGTGGCAAAATAAGGAATCTGAAACTGTGACTTTTGTAATTTTTCGAGAAGCGGGCCCGGGGGTCGAGATTTGGCAACTTCGTGATTTTCGGTGTAATTCGAGTTATTTCGATTGGGTATGTTCCTTTAGCCTATTTTGATGTATTCTTATTGGTTTTGATCAGATTTGGCATCGGAGAAGGTTGATTTGCAAGGAAAGCGCAAGGTGAGCTAGGACTTTTGCCGATTCGAGGTGAGTGGTGGTAATAAATGATGTAATGAGGGTTTGAAACCCCATATTTGCACTATACAGTGCTATGCTGAGATGGAACACGCATCATATGACGAGAGTGGTGGTGTTGTGACTGGGGATTTGGACTTAGTCATTCCCGATTGATTGTTTACAGTTCATATTGACTGAGACTGAGCTTATATGTGTATAATTGGGCTAGTTGCCATGTTTGGGGCATCGTGTCGATCTGTAACATATTAGGGAAGTATGTAGTGCTAAATGACCCCTATATCATATTGAACACATACTCTCGGTCGTATTCATAGTTATATAGCATGACATGAACCAGTACCAGATGTGTACTCTAAGTGAGAATACCTAGGGTTGAATAGCCTTTACTAGCTGAGTGGGCCCGAGAGGCCGAGTCTATATTGATTGAGAGGGGTCGAGACCCATTGTGAGGTATTGATATATATACCGGATCGGGCTGCACGCCGCATCAGTATATACATATACGTATATTGGATAGGACTGCACGCCGCAGTAATATATTATTATACATATGGATCGGACTGCACGCCACAGTAATATATATGTGGATCGGACTACACGCCGCAGTATCATAGCGCTTGGGATGAAGGAGCCCCTCCGGAGTCTGCACACACCCTCAGTGAGCGCACTATATATTATTGGATCGGGCTGTGCGCCGCAATAATATATCTATTATATTGGATTGGGCTACACGCTGTAGCATTATATATACATATATATATTGGATCGGGCTGCACACCGCAATAGTATGAGTGAGGATCGGGCTGCACGCCGCAGCATGACTAGATCAGTGTTGGGATCAGTATGAGACGGTAGTGGATTGGAACCGGACTTATCATTATAGACTTGACTTACCAGATTGTATAGGACATTTTCCTTCTACTAGAGGTTCAAACTTGTGACACCAGATTCGTTTTGCTATATTTCATGTAATTTGTTTCCGCATTTGTTGTTTAATATTATTGTGATGTCCCGGCCCATCATCATGTGAGTTATCACCCCATTTTCCCCGTTATATGCTTGTTCATGTTTCAATATGTGTGTTTGGTGAGTTTGAGTCAATTCCGATTGAGTTTGGTTGGAATTGAGATAAATAGTCTCTTAGAAGAAGGAATAGTTGGGAAAAGTCAACCGGATGTTGACTTGTGAGTTAGAGAGCTTGGAATCGAATTCTGATGATTCGGCCAGCTCCGGGAGGTCATTTGTGGCTTAGGAGAGCGATCAGAATTGAATTTGGAGGTCCGATGAAGTTTTAGGCTTGAGATACTCAGGAGGATTGGGAGGTGGCTTTTGAGCTGGACTTGCCCCCCAGTTTGTCCAGTGTTCATCCAATGTTCCATGTGTCTATGCTCCGGAAGTATATCGGGGATCCATCTCATGTGCTGGACTTCAGTACGATTCAGCTTGATGGTGATCTATCCTGTGATGTGGAGCCAGTGGCTATTCTGGTTAGACAGGTTAAAAAGTAGAGGTCCAAGGACATTGCTTCAGTCAAGGTGCTGTCGAGAGGCCGGCCCGTGGAGGAGGCTACTTGGGAGATCGAGCAGAAGATGCGGAGCAGATATCCCCACCTATTTGAGTCTCCAGGTATGTTTCTAGACCCGCTCGAGGGCGAGCGTTTTCTTAAGTCTGGGAGAATGTGATGACCCAGCCCGTCATCATGTGAGTTATCACCTTGTTTTCCCTGTTATATGCTTGTTCATGTTTCAATATGTGTGTTTGGTGAGTTTGAGTCAATTCGGATTGAGTTTGGTCGGAATTGAGAGAAATAATCTCTTAGAAGAAGGAATAGTGGGGAAAAATCAACCGGATGTTGACTTGTGAGTTAGAGAGCTTGGAATCGAATTCTGATGATTCGGTCAGCTCCGGGAGGTCATTTGTGGCTTAGGAGAGCGATCAGAATTGAATTTGGAGGTCCGATGAAGTTTTAGGCTTGAATTAGCTAAGGTTGAATTTTGGCGAAATCCAAACGGTAGTGAGATCTTGATCTGGGAGTCGGAATGGAATTCCGACAAATGCAGTAGCTCCATTCGGTTATTTTGGATATGCCTGCAAATTTTCAGGTCATTCATACATCGTTTGGTCGGGTTTTTAATTGGATGTTGGTTTCAGAAGTTTTAGATGAAACTTAGGCTTGAATTTGCTTTGATTCGATGATTTCCGTGTTTAAGGGCGTGTTTTTATTATTGGTACAAGTTTCTATCATATTTTGGAGTAGGTTGGTGGTTTTCGTTTGGGTATCGGGGGCCTCGGGATGAATCCGGGGGTCCAAACGGACCATTTTTGGCCAAAGGAAAGAGCTGGACTGCTGTCATAAGTGCAGCAGACATTTACTCTCTACGGTCTCACTAATGAGCATGCGATCGCGTAAAGTACTGGAGAGGTTGAGAATTTTACCCTTCGCGATCGCAAAACGAGGGATGCGATCGTGTAAGGTCAGGAGTTGGAGCAATGCGATCGCAGGACACCTTGTCGCGATCGCGTAGTGTTACCTAGTTGTTCATCGCGATCGCATAAGAGTCTATGCGATCGCGTAGAAGGAAACATATGGCCTGAGATTTTGTGATACGCGATCGCGTGATGGGAGTCACGATCACGTGAGGCCTGTAAGTTATGCATCACGATCGCGTGCTAGAGGCTGCGATCGCGTAAGGTAAATTAAATATCGGACAGAATCAGATATAAACCATAGCAGTCGCGAGGGTTTCATTATTTCCTCCCGATTTTGCACCACATTGAGAGCAAATTGATAGGATTCGAAGGCGATTTCATCGGGAAAACATTGGAGGTAAGTTCTATGGTCTAAATTCGTGATTTTATCTTAGAATCTTCATATATTTCACTGTAAATGGGAGAATTAATGGGGGATTTTTGCCCTAAGCCTGGGTTATGGTAAAACATCGATTTGAATGGGCAAACGTAGTCCGATTTTGATAAACTTTATATGTATGGACTCATGTTGAGATAAGGATTCTTGAAACGTAACTTTTGTAATTTTTTGAGAAGCGTACCAAAAGTCAGATTTTGACAACTTCGTGGGTTTTGGTGTAAATCGAATTATTTCAATTGGGTTATGTCTAATTAGCCTATATTGATGTATTCTTATTGATTACGAGTAGATTTGGCATCCGAGGAGATTGATTTGCGAGGAAAGTACAAAGAAAGCTAGGACTTCTACCGGTTCGAGGTGAGTGGTGGTAGTAAATGATGTACTGAGGGTTTCAAACCCCGTACTTGCACTATACAATGCTAGGCTGAGATGAAACACGTATCATGTGACGAGTGTGGTGGCATTGTGACTGGGGATTTGGACTTGGTCCTTCCCGATTGATAGTCTTACTGTGTATTATGACTGATATTGAGCTTATAAATGTGTAATTGGGCTAGTAGCCATGTTTGGGGCTTTGGGACGATCTGTAGAGTATTAGGGAAGCCTGTAGAGCTAAGTGACACTTATATCATGCGAGATACATTCACTCAGCCGTAATTATAGCTGTATAGCATATCTTGATCTTGTACTAGATGTGTACTTTGAGAGAAACTACCTAGGGTGAGATTCCCTGTTCTAGCTGAGTAGGCCTGAAAGGCGAAGTCTATATTGACTGAGATAGGGTCGAGGACCCACTATGAGATATTATATATATCTATATCGGATCGGGCTACATGCCGCATCACTATATGTATTGGATCGGACTGCACACTGCAGTAATATACATGTGGATCCGACTGCACGCCGCAGTAATATACATGTGGACCGGACTGCATGCTGCCGTATTATTGCGCTTGGGCTGTAGAAGTCCCTTAGGAGTCTCCCACTGAGCGCTGTTATATATTGTTTGATTGGGATGCACGCCACAGCAGTATATTTATATATATATATTGGATCGGAATGCACATCGCAGTGATATATGTGTGGATCAGACTGCACGCCGCAGTATCATAGCGCTTGGGCTGAGGGAGCCCATCCGAAGTCTGTATACACACCCAGTGAGCGCCATCGACGTTAAATGGAGCGGACTGCACGCAACAACGTTATAAATGTTGGAGCGGGCTGCACGCCGCAACATTATACATATATATACATATATATTTGATCAGGCTGCACGCCACAACAGTATGAGTGGGGACTAGATCAGTGTGGGACCGTTGTGGGACAGATGTGGACTGGGAATGGATTATTCACTTTAGAGATGACTTACCTGTGAGGTTACCCTTAGAACAGTTTAGTGATAGTACATATGTTCTTATTTTCAGTTGTTATTTACTATTATTACTCACTGAGTTGAAATATACTCACCCACTCCCCTGCACCTTTTGTGCAGATACATAGGTTTAGGAGGCAGTTGAGCTACCGCAACTGCTTTATTATTACTATTCCGGGGAGACTTTGAGGTAGCTGCCGACGTCCGCAGGACCTGATCTCTTCCTCTTATCATTCTGTTGCTATCATTCTGCCTAGACTTGATTTGTGTAGGATATTTTGATCTGTAGAGGCTCAGACTTGTGACACCATAATTTGGTTGGGGCTGTATTTTGTATGCTTCTTCTTTCGCACTCATTAACATCATTAAGGTTTACTAAAACCTTTTTGCTCCTCTTAGTTAAGGTAAAGAAACCATGACGTATCAAGTTGGGATGGTATAAATGAATAAAATGGGCAAAGGTAAAGTCGACTTTGGCCTTTGCAGATAAAAATCTCAAGCAGGCCACTGCCGTCCATACTAATGGACCAACTTGACCTAAGGAGATTTTGAATAAATGGCAGAAATCAAGGATAACTAGATCTATGGCAGGCTTTAACCCCCAAGTAAAAGGATAGGTATAAACAAATGAATATCCATTCCTAAAAGAAGAAATCCTCTGATTTATAGTAGGAATTGATAGGTCGAAGATTTTCCTTCAAATAAGAATCTTTCCTAATAGATGCGATTGAGAGTTCAGTTATGAGAGAAGGATAAACATCAAGTTTCTCTAGTTTGTCAACTTGTTATTGAAGCGATGTTCTATCACCCACAAAGGATAAATCATTTGGTACAATATCTTCAACTAAGGGTTCTTGGGAAGGGTCGAAAATCTCTTTACCTTTAGAAGAAGATGTTTTAGTTGAAGAACCTTTGACATCCGTGTTTGGAGAAGGAGGAGCATTGCCAATTGAATCTTGTCTCTAAACAAATATTTGCTAGATGGCAAGCTTTATTATCCAGTTTTGATTTCACTATAGAATATCTCAAGGGAGAAGATAATTCTCTCCCAGACTTTCTAACACGTGAATTCTTGCAGGAAAAGCAATGAGAGGAGCCCGCCAAGGAGCAAGGCCCTCAGGAAGCAGGCCCACAACAAGTGGTCCAAAAATTAATCCTCCTCCAGGCCCATTTGCAATAAGGCCTGAATTAAGCCTCTTGCCAATAAGGCCAGAATTAGGACAGAATAGATATTCTGCCCTAGCCCAACTACCACCAGTTGGCCCAATCTCTTTTCCCTCACTACCTTCGAGTAGTTCCTCAAAGAAGCCTTTTCAAAAGGAACCCGAACCTAGTTCGGCTTCTCCCTCAGGAAAACTTAGATTTTCCCACATACCAACTAGTGACTCTTACGCTATGAAAACTCCTGAGGGTTTTGCTGAAGCAGTATCTCCAGCTGCAACTCCCCTTCCAAAGTCTGTTAAATAAAAATTTAATTTCATTTCTTTACAGACTTCTCCCGTCTTTGCCCTTGATAAAGACTATGAAAACTTTGAGGTTAAACATCTCCTAAAACCCCTCTTCAACAATAGAAATTATGTTGACACCGATAATCACTTAAAAACTAGAAAGTTTTTTGAATTTATTTTAATAGATACTGGTTCTATTGAAATAGAACACGAGTTAAGTGATAAATCAGACCCTGAGAGCATCGCCTACTCAAAGTTCACTATTAAGAAAATCCTTTCTCCCTTCGATTGGAAGGTAGATCATCTATTAACTCCTATAAGCCTTTCTAGGAAATACAATCCTCAAACCTACAATTGGTTTGACTACCGTAATGCCTGGTTCAACTTCCTATTCTTACGACCAATTACTCATACTTGGTTTGTAAAGTATAGCTCAGAAGTTTCAACTTCTGTTATCCCGAGATGGTTCTACGACTTGGTGGAGCTATTTCGGAGGAAACCAAGGCATTCTTCCAAAACCCTTTCTTAGAGAAGTTTCCTCAATTCCAACATGAGGAAGGAATCTCTACATTACCAGACAACATTAAGTTGTGTAAATACTTTCTTAAGAAAAGAATTTCTTATATTATTAACTGGACTTTTGTTATAGCAGAATTTGACAGGATGAAATATCTGTCAAGAGAAATCAAGATCAAAGGCTGGACACCAGCAAAGAAAGAGTCAACAGATAAGTCAATCACTCCTTCAAAGAAAATATCAATCTCATCTTCTCAACCATCTCCTTCAAAAGATGAGTTAAAGAAAAAATTACAGAAAGCTCTGTCTGAGCTCGATGATAATCCAGACGAAGAAGCTATCATGCAACTTCTTGAAGAAGCGTCATCACAAAGTGATGACAACGGTGACATGTTAAACCCTCGAGCTTTAGCTAGTTCTTACTTAAATCCATTTGATTAATAATCACTAATTGAGGTTATTAAAAACCGGAATAATTAGTCTCTCAGATAGAGGTCAAAGACCGAAATTATCTAGAGAGTAATAGAAGAGTCCCGAAGGGACGAAATTTCTATTTGATTATTAAATCAATGGACCCCAGCCACCGAAAGTCTTTTGGACTATTCGGAGACACCATCTCTTTTAGTCAAAAAGAGAATAGGAAGATAAGCTTTACTTTATCATTACCCGACAAGGGAAAAACTGATAAAGCTTATCTCCCTGTCCATTTTCTACGAAAGTGGAATATGGGCCCTACTTATCACCAAGCAACCTATCAAATGGATTGCTTTCTGATTAACCTTATCTCTTTCGGTCTATAAAAGACTTGTAATTCCTCTAGAGGATCATCAAAAAATTTCTGAAATACAATTTTCTTTTGCAATTCTCTCTACTCCCTTGTAAACAATGAAGGCGTTTGCCACTATGCAATAAAATACCCTTGTTCTTGTAAGTCTTCTTTACTGCTTTCTATACTTGTTTAAATTCCGCACTTGATCCTGCATTTCTATAACGGCAAGTGCCAAAGCTTTTACCATGCTCATGGAAGCTAACCAAGTGCACGGAACTACTTTTGTTCCTAGACTTTTAAGATGGAGGGACATCTTATCGGATGAAGAATGGAAGTTTGATTCCATAACAAATCCAACTCCACCTCAACCCGAAAGATCTCAAATCGACAGGGTTATTCAATTTCCTGATGGATCTATTAACCTTAAGTTTTTAAGATCCAACTCTATTAATCAAGGTTCATCAAGCAGACGACTATCGTCAGCTAGACCCTCTTCTTCTCATAACAGAGAAGAAAATGAACAGAGTATTAATATCGAACCGGGGAAATTTCATGGTGGTGACTTTTCAAACACCATTCCCAAGGTCTATTATGAGGACTCTGGAAGTCCTACTCCTAGTGATATGAAACCTGATAAACCTAGGAATTCCATAGGTGTTTTAACCTCAGACCAAACAATTGACAGTATTACTCCTCCATTAGAAGGACTTAAAATTCCCTATAGAAAAGAAGTTATCGTAGCTTCACCTTTTAAGAAAAATATAGAGAAAACCACTTCTCCAATCAATACTGAGGATATCAATAGAATCCAAGAACAAAATAATTATACCAACCAAGTTCTTCACGTTGTTTCCAAACAAATAGAACAAATCCCCCTTAAAGACAGTTCGATAATAAGTCGACCTAGTACTTCGAAAACCTTTGATAAAATTGACACAAATTCGGTTTTCAAAATCCCTGAATTTTCAAAAGAAAAATTCCCTGAATTTTCTAAAGATCTTAGCAACAGTGATGCTATGTTAGAAAAAATTAGTGACCAATTATCTAAGCTAAACATCACCAAAGGCAATAAGCTTAGTACCCTACAAGATAGGCAACCTAATATGAGGAATTTTTACCCTAGACCTTCCTTTCCTGCTACTTAGTTTGAGGAAGATAACCTCCATCCAAGCTCGTATACCGAAGGAAACGGTATTACGGAATGGAACATAGATGGCATGGTAGAAGGACAAATCTATAACAAATTACAGGAAATGGGAATTTCTGTAACTGCCTATAAAATGACAGGCGCTTCAGATAAGCATGCTGCAAATGGAATTATTGCAGGCTTTACTGGCATATTAAAAAATTGGTGGGACAATTATCTCACTGAAATGGACAAAGGCACTATTCTTAATGCCACTGTCCTTAAACAGGTTGTTAAAACAGAAAACAACTCCAGCACAACCACTGAGGTTACTGCTGAAGATGCATTCACCACTTTGGCTTATAGCATAGCCAAACACTTTGTAGGTGAACCCCGTCTATTTCAAGACAGAAGCCTTGAAATCCTTAACAATTTGTACTGCAAAAAATTGACAGATTTTAGGTGGTACAAAGATATGTTTCTCAATAAAGTCATGATTAGGCAAGATTGCAATAATGACTATTGGAAAGAACGCTTTATTAGTGGTTTCCCCTCTCACTTTGCTGAGAAAGTCAGAACCAAAATCAAAGATAGATGTGAAGGGAAAATCCCTTATCATCTCCTCTCTTATGGAGACCTCATTAGCGTAACAACGATTACTGCTATGGAACTCTGTACTGACCTTAAGCTTAAAGACCAGCTTAAGAAAGAAAGGAGTCTGACTTCAAACGAATTAGGAAGCTTTTGTCAAGACTTCGGTTTCCCTGCTATAAAACCTCCTTCAGCTAGAAAAGATAGCAAGAATCATAGAGAAGGTGGTAAAAAGATTTTTAAGAATAAAGGTTTTAGAAAAACCAGTAAATCTAGGGATAAACCAAAAAGGAGTTTCAGGAGAAAAACTCCCGATAATTCAGACACATGCTGGACATGTGGTAGAAAAGGACATAGGTCAAACCAATGCCCTAGAAATAAGAAGAAGAAAAACAAAGTCAACCTTCTAGGGGTTGATGACGAAACCAAACAAAAACTCTTCTCCATTCTGGAAGAAGAAGAAACTGAGTCTGAATCATACTCCTCTGATAATGAATTAGAAAGCAGTGATGATGAGTTCATCAATATTGCACAAGACTCAGATGACAGTGAAACTTGTGATTACACAGGTACGTACTGTCTTTGTGAAGCAAAATCCATTGGAGTTCTCTCAGAACAAACTGCAGAAACTCTATTTGCCACCATTGAGCACATCAATAATGATGATGTTAAAAGGAATTACTTATTAGAGCTTCAAAAGTTTGTCTCCAGACAAAAGTCTGAAAGACCTCAGGTAGAACCTTTTAGCATGAAGCAAATCATGAGTCGTTTTGACTCAAGAAAGGAAGAACCTTCCATTAATGAGCTTTGAAGCGAAATAAAGCTTCTCAAAGATAAAGTAAGAGAAATTAAATCTAGACTTCATAAAGTCGAGATTGATGCTCTTACAGAGCAAGTCCTCAAATCTGCTCATAATCAAGATATCGGATCAGCTTATGATTCAGATATGTCTCCTTCCCCTACGGGTAAAAACATGGATATTGCATCCACTTGTAGAGCTGCTGGCATTGATTTAATCACTAAAGTCAGGCCTCAAAGCTCTCATATTTTGATAAAGCTTGTTATCAACGATAACTTTGTCCTGAACAAAATAGCTTTATTAGATAGTGGTGCAGATAGAAACTGCATTATTGAAGGATTAATTCCTACTAAATATCTTAGAAAGGGATCTACAAAACTTTACAGCGCCACTGATGAGCGTATATTAATAGATTATAAATTATTTGATGCTCATACTTGCAACAATGGTATTTGCTTAAAAATGATTTTGTAATTACCAAAAACATAAATGAAGAAATTATTTTGGGAATACCTTTTATTACCCAAATAAAACCTTTTATCACTGGTTTTGAAGATATCAAAACAACTAGTTTAGGAAAAGAAATTTCCTTCCCTTTTATTAAAACTCTTTCAAAAGAAGAAAGCACTTTTTTACATGAAAAAACGACTTTCAAAATAAATCTTATTTCTCAACAAATACAATTTTTGAAGGATGATATCCAAATCAAACAAATTGAGCAAATTTTAAAAACCCCGGGGATAGTAACTAAGATTGCTAAACTCCAGGAAACTTTTGAAAAAGAAATTTGCTCAGATTTTCCAAATGCCTTTTTGGCCAGAAAAGCCCATACTATTGATCTTCCTTATATAGACGGTTTTGACGAAAAAACTATTTCTACCAAAGCCGGGCCCATCCAAATGAACCAGGCTTTAATGGAATTCTGTAAAAAGGAACTTGATACTCTCTTGTCTAATAAATTAATCAGACCCTCCAAATCCCCTTGGAGCTGTTCAGCCTTTTATGTTAATAACGCTGCTGAACAAGAGAGAGGAGCCCCAAGGCTCGTTATCAATTATAAACCTTTAAACAAGGCTTTAAAATGGATTAGGTATCCTATTCCTAACAAATGTGATCTTGTTAAAGAGAACGTTTAAAGCCAACGTTTACAGTAAGTTTGATATGAAATCAGGCTTCTGGCAAATTCAGATTTCCGAAAAGGACAAGTACAAAACTGCCTTTAATGTACCATTCGGACAGTACGAATGGAACGTTATGCCTTTTGGGCTCAAAAATGCCCCTTCCGAATTTCAAAATATTATGAATAGTATTTTCAATCATATTAGCCATTTTTCAATAGTATATATTGATGATGTTTTAATATTTTCTGAAAATATTGATTCTCATTTCAAACATCTAAATGTTTTCTTCCAAACAGTCAAGCACAATGGACTAGTAGTTAGTGCTAAGTAAATTAAACTTTTTCAGACCCAAATACGTTTTTTGGGCCATGACTTATACGAAGGGACTTATAAGCCCATTTGTAGAGCCATCAAATTCTCAGACAAATTCCCCAACGTCATCAATGACAAAACCCAACTACAGAGATTCTTAGGAAGTCTCAATTATGTTGCGGATTTTATTCCTAAAATCCGACAAATCTGTAAGCCTTTATACGATAGGCTTAAAAAGACCCCTGTTCCATGGGGAGATGATCAGACCAATGCAGTCTTAGAAGTCAAAAGACTGGTTAAGAATCTACCATGTCTTGGGATATCTAACCCCGACTTCTTCATGATAGTTGAAACAGATGCCTCTGAACTTGGTTATGGAGTTATATTAAAACAAAGAAGGATTCTAAGAGTCCCGAACAATTAGTTAGATTCACCTCTGGCGTCTGGAACTCCGCTCAAGCTAATTATAACACTGTTATGAAGGAAGTTCTTGCTATTGTTCTTTGTATTACAAAGTTCCAAGACGACCTTATAAACAAAGAATTTTTGATTAGGGTAGATTATAAACCTGCTAAGGATATCTTGCAAAAGGATGTTAAAAATCTTGTCTCTAAACAAATATTTGCTAGATGGCAAGCTTTATTATCCAGTTTTGATTTCACTATAGAATATCTCAAGGGAAAAGATAATTCTCTCCCAGACTTTCTAACACGTGAATTCTTGCAGGAAATGCAATGAGAGGAGCCCACCAAGGAGCAAGGACCTCAGGAAACAGGCCCACAACAAGTGGTCCAAAAATTAATCCTCCTCCAGGCCCATTAGCAATAAGGCCTGAATTAAGCCTCTTGCCAATAAGGCCAGAATTAGGACAGAATAGATATTCTGCCCTAGCCCAACTACCACCAGTTGGCCCAATCTCTTTTCCTTCACTACCTTCGAGTAGTTCCTTAAAGAAGCCTTTTCAAAAGGAACCCGAACCCAGTTCGGCTTCTCCCTCGGGAAAACTTAGATTTTCCCACATACCAACTAGTGACTCTTACGCTATGAAAACTCCTGAGAGTTTTGCTGAAGCAGTATCTCCAACTGCAAATCCCCTTCCAAAGTATGTTAAAGAAAAATTTAATTTCATTTCTTTACAAACTTCTCCTGTCTTTGCCCTTGATAAAGAATATGAAAACTTTGAGGTTAAACATCTCCTAAAACCCCTCTTCAACAATAGAAATTATGTTGACACCGATAATCACTTAAAAACTAGAAAGTTTTTTGAATTTATTTTAATAGATACTGGTTCTATTGAAATAGATCACGAGTTTAGTGATAAATCAGACCCTGAGAGCATCGCCTACTCAAAGTTCACTATTAAGAAAATCCTTTCTCCCTTCGATTGGAAGGTAGATCATCTATTAACTCCTATAAGCCTTTCTAGGAAATACAATCCTCAAACCTACAATTGGTTTGACTACCGTAATGCCTGGTTCAACTTCCTATTCTTACGACCAATTACTCATACTTGGTTTGTAAAGTATAGCTCAGAAGTTTCAACTTCTGTTATCCCGAGATGGTTCTACTACTGGTGGAGCTGTTTCGGAGGAAACCAAGGCATTCTTCCAAAACCCTTCTTAGAGAAGTTTCCTCAATTCCAACATTAGGAAGGAATCTCTACATTACTAGACAACATTAAGTTGTGTAAATACTTTATTAAGAAAAGAATTTCTTATATTATTAACTTGGACTTTTGTTATAGCAGAATTTGACAGGATCAAATATCTGTCAAGAGAAATCAAGATCAAAAGCTGGACACCAGCAAAGAAAGAGTCAACAGATAAGTCAATCACTCCTTCAAAGAAAGGATCAACCTCATCTTCTCAACCATCTCTTTCAAAAGATGAGTTAAAGAAAAAATTACAGAAAGCTCTGTCTGAGCTCGATGAAAATCCAGACGAAGAAGCTATCATGAAACTTCTTGAAGAAACGTCATCACAAAGTGATGACAACGGTGACATGTTAAACCCTCGAGCTTTAGCTAGTTCTTACTTAAATACATTCGATTAATAATCACTAATTGAGGTTATTAAAAACCGGAATAATTAGTCTCTCGGATAGAGGTCAAAGACCGGAATTATCTAGAGAGTAATAGAAGAGTCCCGAAGGGACGGAATTTCTATTTGATTATTAAATCAATGGACCCCAGCCACCGAAAGTCTTTTGGACTATTCGGAGACAACATCTCTTTTAGTCAAAAAGAGAATAGGAAAATAAGCTTTACTTTATCATTACCCGACAAGGGAAAAACTGATAAAGCTTATCTCCCTGTCCATTATCTACGAAAGTGGAATATGGGCACTACTTATCACCAAGCAACCTATCAAATGGATTGCTTTCTGATTAACCTTATCTCTTTCGGTCTATAAAAGACTTGTAATTCCTCTAGAGGATCGTCCGAAAATTTCTGAAATACAATTTTCTTTTGCAATTCTCTCTACTCCCTTGTAAACAATGAAGGCGTTTGCCACTATGCAATAAAATACCCTTGTTCTTGTAAGTCTTCTTTACTGCTTTCTATACTTGTTTAAATTCCGCACTTGATCCTGCATTTATGACCCTTGTTCTTGTAAGTCTTCTTTACTGCTTTCTATACTTGTTTAAATTCCGCACTTGATCCTCTATTTATGGTATCAGATGGCAAGCTTTTTAACATCCTTTTGCAAGATATACTTAGCAGATTTACAATCTACCCTAATCAAAAATTCTTTGTTTATAAGGTCGTCTTGGAACTTTGTAATACAAAGAACAATAGCAAGAACTTCCTTCTTAATAGTGCTATAATTAGCTTGAGCGGAGTTCCAGACTCCAGAGGTGAATCTAACTAATTGTTCGGGACTCTTAGAATCCCTTCTTTGTTTTAATATACCTCCATAACCAAGTTCAGAGGCATCTGTTTCAACTATCATGAAGAAGTCGGGGTTAGATATCCCAAGACATGGTAGATTCTTAACCAGTCTTTTGACTTCTAAGACTGCATTAGTCTGATCATCTCCCCATGGAACAAGGGTCTTTTTAAGCCTATCGTATAAAGGCTTACAGATTTGTCGGATTTTAGGAATAAAATCCGCAACATAATTGAGACTTCCTAAGAATCTCTGTAGTTGGGTTTTGTCATTGATGACGTTAGGGAATTTGTCTGAGAATTTGATGGCTCTACAAATGGGCTTATAAGTCCCTAGGTATAAGTCATGGCCCAAAAAACATATTTGGGTCTGAAAAAGTTTAATTTTCTTAGCACTAACTACTAGTCCATTGTGCTTGACTGTTTGGAAGAAAACATTTAGATGTTAGAAATGAGAATCTATATTTTCAGAAAATATTAAAACATCATCAATATATACTATTGAAAAATGGCTAATATGATTGAAAATACTATTCATAATATTTTGAAATTCGGAAGGGGCATTTTTGAGCCTAAAAGGCATAACGTTCCATTCGTACTGTCCGAATGGTACGTTAAAGGCAGTTTTGTACTTGTCCTTTTCGGAAATCTGAATTTGCCAGAAGCCTGATTTCATATCAAACTTACTGTAAACGTTGGCTTTAAACGTTCTCTTTAACAGATCACGTTTGTTAGGAATATGATACCTAATCCATTTTGAAGCCTTGTTTAAAGGTTTATAATTGATAACGAGCCTTGGGGCTCCTCTCTCTTGTTCAGCAGCGTTATTAACATAAAAGGCTGAACAGCTCCAAGGGGATTTGGAGGGTCTAATTAATTTATTAGACAAGAGAGTATCAATTTCCTTTTTACAGAATTCCATTAAAGCCTGGTTCATTTGGATGGGCCTGGCTTTGGTAGAAATGGTTTTTTCGTCAAAACCGTCTATATAAGGAAGATCAATAGTATGGGCTTTTCTGGCCCAAAAAGCATTTGGAAAATCCGAGCAAATTTCTTTCTCAAAAGTGTCCTGGAGTTTAGCAATCTTAGTTACTATCCCCGGGGTTTTTAAAATTTGCTCAATTTGTTTGATTTGGATATCATCCTTCAAAAATTGTATTTGTTGAGAAATAAGATTTATTTTGAAAGTCGTTTTTCATGTAAAAAAGTGCTTTCTTCTTTTGAAAGAGTTTTAATAAAAGGGAAGGAAATTTCTTTTCCTAAAATAGTTGTTTTGATATCTTCAAAACCAGTGATAAAAGGTTTTATTTGGGTAATAAAAGGTATTCCCAAAATAATTTCTTCATTTATGTTTTTGGTAATTACAAAATCATTTTTTAAGCAAATACCATTGTTGCAAATATGAGCATCAAATAATTTATAATCTATTAATATACGCTCACCAGTGGCGCTGTAAAGTTTTGTAGATCCCTTTCTAAGATATTTAGTAGGAATTAATCCTTCAATAATGCAGTTTCTATCTGCACCACTATCTAATAAAGCTATTTTGTTCAGGACAAAGTTATCGTTGATAACAAGCTTTATCAAAATATGAGAGCTTTGAGGCCTGACTTTAGTGATTAAATCAATGCCAACAGCTCTACTAGTGGATGCAATATCCATGTTTTTACCCGTAGGGGAAGGAGACATATCTGAATCATAAGCTGATCCGATATCTTGATTATGAGCAGATTTGAGGACTTGCTCTGTAAGAGCATCAATCTCGACTTTATGAAGTCTAGATTTAATTTCTCTTACTTCATCTTTGAGAAGCTTTATTTCGCTTCGAAGCTCATTAATGGATGGTTCTTCCTTTCTTGATTCAAAACGACTCATGATTTGCTTCATGCTAAAAGGTTCTACCTGAGGTCTTTCAGACTTTTGTCTGGAGACAAGCTTTTGAAGCTCTAATAAGTAATTCCTTTTAACATCATCATCATTGATGTGCTCAATGGTGGCAAATAGAGTTTCTGCAGTTTGTTCTGAGAGAACTCTAATGGATTTTGCTTCACAAAGACAGTACGTACCTGTGCAATCACAAGTTTCACTCTCATCTGAGTCTTGTGCAATATTGATGAACTTATCATCACCGCTTTCTGATTCATTATTAGAGGAGTATGATTCAGACTCAGTTTCTTCTTCTTCTTCCAGAATGGAGAAGAGTTTTTGTTTGGTTTCGTCATCAACCCCTAGAAGGTTGACTTTGTTTTTATTCTTCTTATTTCTAGGGCATTGGTTTGACCTATGTCCTTTTCTACCACATGTCCAGCATGTGTCTGAATTATCGAGAGTTTTTCTCCTGAAACTCCTTTTTGGTTTATCCCTAGATTTACTGGTTTTTCTAAAACCTTTATTCTTAAAAATCTTTTCACCACCTTCTCTATGATTCTTGCTATCTTTTCTAGCTGAAGGAGGTTTTATAGCAGGGAAACCGAAGTCTTGACAAAAGCTTCCTAATTCGTTTGAAGTCAGACTCCTTTCTTTCTTAAGCTGGTCTTTAAGCTTAAGGCCAGTACAGAGTTCCATAGCAGTAATCGTTGTTACGCTAATGAGGTCTCCATAAGAGAGGAGATGATAAGGGATTTTCCCTTCACATCTATCTTTGATTTTGGTTCTGACTTTCTCAGCAAAGTGAGAGGGTAAATCACTAATAAAGCGTTCTTTCCAATAGTCATTATTGCAATCTTGCCTAATCATGACTTTATTGAGAAACATATCTTTGTACCACCTAAAATCTGTCAATTTTTCTGCAGTACAAATTGTTAAGGATTTCTGTCACGACCCTAGTTCACCAATTGTGAACATGTCGTGATGGCACCCAGTCCCCACGACTAGGTAAGCCTAACACGTTGTGGAAGATACAAGTTATAAACACTTAAATAAGAAACAGCGGAAAAATTGCATAAAAAGATATGTAATTCGTGCCGCTTGGCACATACATCCGTCACACAATAAATAAAACACTACCAAGATCCGGAACCCCACGGTAACACAGGACTAAAAGAGAAATACAACTGTGGCTTTATGTGTAAAGAGTATCTAACAAAGACATGAGAGAAAACATCTACTAATACTATCAGAATAGAAGGAGGGCCTCCGGATCCGAGTACGTAGCAGATCATACCTCGAGGTCTCCAAATGTACTGCTGAATTACCTAGTATGGGCATGTCCTGATGTACCTGGATCCGCACAACAAAAGTGTGCGGAAGAGTAGCATGAGTACACCATGGCGATACTCAGTAAGTGCCAAGCCTAACCTCGATGATAATAACTCCCGCAATAACAACAATAAAATGAATACTGCAACCGTCTACAATTAAGCTAACAACAAATAACCAACTCAATAAAACACGTCCGGGACCTGTGGGAATCAAACCCACCGTCCCATTGACAGTACCTCTGGGTCTCCGGGAATCGAACCCGCAGCCCATGTCTCAATAAATAATCAATAACTCAGGATCTCCGGGAATCGAACCCGCAGTCCCTACCAATAACTCGGGATCTCGGGAATCGAACCCGTAGTCCCTACCAATAACTCGGGATCTCGGGAATCGAACCCGTAGTCCCTACCAATAACTCAGGATCTCGGGAATCGAACCCGTAGTCCCTACCAAACTCAGGATCTCGGGAATCGAACCCGCAGTCCCTACCAATAACTCAAGATCTCGGGAATCGAACCCGTACTCCCTACCAATAACTCGGGATCTCGGGAATCGAACCCGTAGTCCCTACCAATAACTCGGGATCTCGGGAATCGAACCCGTAGTCCCTACCAATAACTCGGGATCTCGGGAATCGAACCCGCAGTCCCTACAAATAACTCAGGATCTCGGAAATCGAACCCGCAGTCCCTACCAATATCACTCCGGGTCTCTGGGAATCGAACCACAGCCCTGGGTCTCCGGGAATTGAACCCGCGGTCCACAAACATAACAAATAAAGGAAAACGCAGAAAGAATATAATATGCTTAACTACAACTTTACCATAATTAGTGCCAACAACTATCAAGAAGCTCAAGTAAGGCAATTAGGCAACTAGTCATAAAGTACTACCTACTCATGATTTTCTAACTACTACCGGGTAAGAATATCAGATTAATCGGCTAAAAATAGGGATATCACAAATTAGGCATTTTATATAAAGTATGTGTTCAACAACCAGCGCATGTACACGCTCGTCACCTCGCGTACAAGGCATTTAAACTTTCACATAAAAATCCTAGGGGTGGAAGTTCCCCCACACGACGTTAGACAAGCCACTTACCTCAATTCCGGTACAAAGCCGCTAAGAAACGACTCCCTTGCCACGAGTATCCGACTCCGAGTGGCTCAACTCTATCCAATTAAATTGCAAATTGTAAATAATAATTCAAGTAATTTATTCTACAATTAAATTCTAAGCTAATACGAAAAATTATGAAAAATGACCAAGATCACACAAACATCGATGAAGCTCGATTTCTAAAAGACGGCGTTTTTAGCCATACATATCCGAAATTCACCCCTTAATGACACTACGATGATCCAATATAGTTATGTAACTTCAATCTACAATTCAACATTCAATAGGGCCAATATTGATCATAAATTCCATAACTTATGCCATTTAGGCATATTATCAAACACCTTATAGGCATGGTTATTTTCACCTCATAACTATAGTATTGGTTCTTCCAACTATCACCATTAACCAACAATTCATTTCACCATCATTCCTAACCAATTTATAACTTCCAAATACACATGTATGACCATCCATTCACACCCAACCAACAAAATTCCATCAAATAAACACCTTTAAATCCCTACCATGTTCATGTATTTAAATTGGGAATTTATGACTTCCAATTACCATGCCATAAGTTGTAATACTTGATTCATACTCATATTCCCATAATATATCCATATATATAAGTCTAAGGTGTAGGATTTACCTTTTGGAAGAAATCTTGCAAAAAACCCCTTTTGAGCTCTTGAAGGAATTTCTTGAAAATATAAAGATTTTCAAGATTAATCCATGTTAATATAAGTGTTTAGGGGTAGTAATCAACTCAAAATACTCCAAAAATCTTACCTTGGATCATAGAAATGAAGAGTAGGACGGATTCCTCTTGAGAGAGCAAGCCCTTGCCCCAAAAATGACTTTGGAACTCTCTATACCCAGTCTTGGAGTA
>JASVEL010011536.1:0-97965 GCA_032618575.1 Nicotiana noctiflora | reverse complement strand
AAAACCGAACGGTAGGTAATATTTTGATCCGGGCTCGAATGGAATTCCGACAATTTCTCGTAGCTTCAGTATGTGATTTTGGATATGTCTTCAAATGTTCAGGGTCATTCGACATCGTTTGATCTGGGTTTTGATCGAATGTTAGTTTTGAAAGTTTTGAAAAAACTTAGGCTTGAATTCGTGAGTAAATGGTGATTTTGATGTTTAGTATGGTGTTTTTATGATTGGAACAAGTCCGTATCATGTTTTGGAGTACGTTGGTGGTTTTCGCTGGGGTCCCGGGGGCCTGGGGATGATTTCGGACCATCAACCGGGCATTTGGACTTGGCAAGAATCTGCAGAAAAACTGCAGGTTCTGCCCAGGCCTTTAAGCCTTCGCGTTCGCGTGGCAAGGGCCGCGTTTGCGAAGGCCAAGCGAATCAGTGCATCGCGTTCGCGAGAAGGGGAGCCGCGTTCGCGTAGGCCAGGGATCGTGTGTGTCACGCCCCAAATCGGGGAACATGACCGGCGCCTGACCGGGTTGCCCCAATCAAGCGGACCTGGGTGCGAGTCGCGAACGCGTAGAAGGAATTTTGGACGGCTGGGAGTTTGAGCATCGCGAACGCATGGTTGGCGTCGCGTTCGCGAAGAGTAACTAGAAAATGAGCATCGCGAACGCGTGGGAGCTCACGCGAACGCGTAGAGCAAATTGCTCTGGCAGTGAATAAAATCACAGAACAGAGGGGTCGCGGGTTTATACCCCAAAAACACAATTTTGAGCCCTAGAGAGAAGAAAACTCGAGGAAAACACTGAGAAATCATCGGGTATTCGTCGGAGGTAAGATTCATGACTCAAAAACATCATTTTATGGTAGAATTTACATCAATCTTCATGAAATTAGGTTGAAATCTTGAAGAAATGTGGCCTAGATATTGAAAACGGGATTTTGAGTTTTGGTACTAATTTCGGAATTTTCCGAGCAGTGGGCCCGGGGTCGGGTTTTACCAACTTGGTGTATTTATACGAATTTCATGTAAATTGAAATGGGTTATGATTATTTGACCCGTATTTGATATAATTATTGTTGTTTGACTAGATTCCACGCACGAGGGAGCTAAATTCAATGGGAAAAGGCATCGCGGACGAGTCCACTGCCGGCTAGAGGTGAGTAGTTTGTGTATATGGTAGCCTGAGAGTTCGAGACCCCGGCCTAGCACACCCCGTGGCAGGTGCGGGATTGATTGTGACTGGGGATTGAGACATAGTCCATCCCGGATGTGAATAATATGTTGTTAGTGTTGGAAATACACTGTATTTGATATATTTGTGGGTTGTAAGCCTTGTTTGGGGCTTTGTGCCGACCTGTAGTGTCCTTAGAGGAAAATATTTATGTGATAGCTATATTTGCTTAAATCGCTGATCTCAGTCCTGGAAATTGAAATCAGCTTTTGAAATGCTAAGTCACTGGCTTTTGCAAATTTAATAAAGTTAAAGTATTTTTTCATAAATTATGAATTGGAAACTGGAATTAAGAAAAAGGAACTGTTTTGTGACTTATTTGCTTATTGTGGACTGAGCATGGATCGGGCTGCACGCCGCAGTGGTTGATATGAGGATCGGGCTGCACGTCGCAGCAGTATTGCGCTTGGGCTGTAGGAGCCCCTCCGGAGTCTGTACACACCCCTAGTGAGCGCCGTCGACGTTAAATTGGATCGGGCTACACGCCGTAGCGGTTATGTGCATCGCATTGCATCTTTATTTGTTGAATTACTTTGTGGTAGCTGAATTGTACGGTTGATGCTAGTTCGTAGGAGATCGGACTGTAGTTTAGCTTCATTATGTGGTATTCTGTGGATTTCTTACTTTCATGTACTTGTATATATTTACTACTCACTGAGTACTTAGTATTCACCCCTACTCCCTGCACCTTTGTGTGCAGAGGGATATATGAGCACTTTAGCTTTTATCAGTATTTATACGAGTTGCTGAGGTAGCTGCTAATATTGACCAAAGTTAACTTTAATCATACTAATATCAAAATTCATAAATTTTTACACATAATTCATATTTAAGCTTTCCGGCTAGGCGTCGGACTGCGCACGCAAATTGAGAAAACTAAAAGTAAGGTTTTTAAGATCTCGGAAGCGCGGAAAGGAGAGAAAACAAATTATGACCCTTTGGATCGTCATATTCTCCACCTGTAAAACAACCGTTCATCTTCGAACGGACAAAAGGAGGAAGCACCTGAGTCGAGAAATAGATTAGGGTAATGGCTCTGCATATCAGACTCGGACTCACAGGTCGATGCCTCAGGAGGATGACCTCTCCATTGGACATGCACTGAAGGAAAACTCTTTGACCTCAATTGTCGAACCCGCCAATCTAGAATAGCTATCGGCTCCTCCTCATAAGACAAATCCTTGGCCAACTAGACAGTGCTGAAATCTAACACATGGGATGGATGGCCTGATACATCCGTAGAATGGACACATGAAACACTGGATGCACAACTGATAAGCTAGGTGGCAAGGCAAGTTTATACGCCACCTCTCCCACACGATCAAGAATCTCGAATGGGCCAATAAACCTAGGGCTAAGTTTGCCCTTCTTTCCAAATCTCATCACGCCCTTCATAGGCGACACTCTGAGCAATACTCGTTCACCAACCATGAAATCTACATCTCGAACCTTACGATCCGCATAAGTCTTCTGCCTGGACTGAGCTGAACGCAATCTCTCCTGGATAGTCTTGACCTTATCCAAGGCCTCCTAAACTAAATCTGTACCCAACAACCGAGCTTTTCCCGGTTCAAACCATCCAACCGGAGAACAACACTACCTACCATACAAGGCCTCATAAGGATCCATCTGAATGCTCGATTGATAGCTATTATTATAAATAAACTCTGCCACTGGCAGGAATTGATCCCACGAACCTCCAAAATCTATAACACACTCCCGAAGCATATCTCCCAATATCTAAATAGTCCTCTCGGACTAACCGTCCGTCTGGGGATGAAAGGTTGTACTTAGCTGAACTTGCGTGCCCAACTCTCATTGAACCGTCTTCCAGAAATGTGAGGTAAACTGTGCACCTCGATCCAAAATAATAGAGATAGGCACACCATGAAGGCGAACGATCTCCCTGATATAAATCTTAGCTAACCTCTCGGATGAATAGGTAGTGGCAATAGGAACAAAATGAGCTGACTTGATCAACCTATCAACAATCACCCAAACATCATCAAACTTCTTCCGAGTCTTCGGAAGTCCAGAAATGAAATCCATCGTGATTTGCTCCCACTTCCATTCAGGAAGTTCAATTTTCTGAAATAAACCGCCAGATCTCTAATGTTCATATTTAACCCGTTGACAATTAAGACACCGTGCCACATATGCCACAATATCCTTTTTCATTCTGCGCTCCACCAATAATGTTGCCGCAAATATTGATACATTTTCGTTGCGCCTGAATGGCTATAATACCGCGAACTATGAGCTTCTTGTAGAATCAATTCTCTAAGCCCATCAACATTTGGCACACCAATGCGCCCTTACATCCTCAGGATCCCATCAGCATCTAAGGTGACCTGTTTAGCACCCCCTCGCTGAACCGTGTCTCTAAGGTCACATAAATAAGAATCATTATATTGTTGATCGCGGATACGCTCCAATAATGAAAAGCGAGCGATCGTGCAAGCTAGTACTCGACTAGGCTCAGAAATATCCAACCTTACAAATCGGTTGGCCAAGGACTAAACATCCAAAGCCAGTGGCCTCTGATTGACTGGAATATAAGCAAAACTACCCATACTAGTTGACTTCCTACTCAAAGCGTCGGCCACCACGTTTGCTTTTCTCGGATGGTATAAAATGGTGACATCATAATCTTTCTGCAATTCTAGCCACCTTCTCTGCCTCAAATTCAACTCTTTCTGCTTAAACAAATACTGAAGACTCTTATGATCGGTGTATACTTCACATGCTACACCATACAAATAATGCCTCCGGATCTTCAATGCGTGAATAATCGCCGCCAATTCTAGATCATGCACTGGATAGTTCTTTTCATGAATCTTCAACTGCCTCGAAGCATAGGCAATAACCTTGCCATCCTGCATTAACAATGCACCAAGCCCAATACGGGAATCATCACAATAACCAGTATAAGGTCCCGTACCTGTGGGTAAAACCAATACTCGTGATGTGATCAAGGTTGTCTTGAGCTTCTGAAAGCTCGCCTCACATTCATCTGACCATTCAAATTGAACACCTTTCTGTGTCAACCTCGTCAGTGGGGTTGCGATAGATGAAAACACCTCCACGAATCGCCGATAATAACCCGCTAATCCCAAGAAACTCTGAATTTCTATGGCCGATGTCGGTCTAGGCCAGTTCTTGACTGCCTCAATCTTCTTTGGATCAACCTGAATATTGATGTCGTCGTAATATGACCCAGGAATGCAACTGAACTTAGCCAAAATTCACACTTTGAAAATTTTGCATATAGTTAGCTATATTTTTTTTCCAGAGTCTGCAAAGCCACTCTGAGATGCTGTGCATGCTCCTCCTGACTGTCGGAATATGTCAATATGGAAATAGTAAAGACTACAACGAACAAGTCTAAATAAGGCACGAATACCTCATATGTATGCACATATTCATGACTCTGGCATAAGAGTTGTTCCTATATTACAACATTGTCAATTAACCCTGTTATCAAATATCTTATTCCAAAACTCCCACTTTACTCACAATGAGGTATGAAAACCTCATGATTACTTTCCCGAATTAGTGATTCATTTTTATCCTTACTTGGTGCTCGTCTCAAAGTCTATAACTCAACGGTTACAAAATAGAAATGGCTAGCTATGAATATAAACTATGCAAGGATTGTCAAATAATCCTAACAGGCATGGCTCAAATCTAGGATATAGTACTAGATTTTTATTTTCAGAAAGGGAAAATTTTAAACACAAACTTTTCACCACCAGGACCTTGTCCTAATATAATATCCACCGCAGCTTGTAGCTCGGTTTTTAAAAGAAAATATTTTCACGTTATACAAAATTTTGAGGATCTTACCCTCCACTCTGAATCACAAGTGTTTGCACATTGTGCCACTGATGCTTTTCATTTCCTTTCTTTCTTCTTTTCAACTATTGTCCGTCAAAGAGTATCACGGCATAAAAGAACCCTCGTACCGACAGGGTATACAATTTAACCATAAAAAAAATTATTTCAGGAATTACATCAATTCCCATTGTAGTAAATAATATAAAGTCACTTTCGACCTCATCGATATTCCTAGTGACCAACACATAATAATAAGGATAATTATCCCCATTTAATAGCACAGCGTGAGTATTCACATAAGTAGATTTGATGATTTCGAAGCTCACTCATGAGCGGAGCATATTAAGAGGACTTGCCTCAATTCTTCAAAGATCAAATCAAATTGAGGAAAAATATTCCTTTTATAACAATCAGAATTGTACATGTGATAACATCATCTGGTGTAGTGACCTCAGTCATACCATAAGAATTATGTCAACAACTAGATCTCCACCTCTAGGAGTCTTACCTCCGCCTCAAACATCCTGACCTCTAACCCTGGCTGGTCATGTGAGTTAACTATTGACTGCAACGGACATGTAGCTTGAGTGCCTTCGTAAATTATATTTCTCTAATCTGCCACATTCGCAACAATTCCTTTGAGGCTCAGCTAACTTATTGGACATGACGACATATTCGGACACTGCCATAATAACCTGGCATGATCGTTCAGATCATACATACCACACCTTTCTAAGAGTCAAGGCGGTAAACTCCTCCAAAACATTTCTACAAATAGGATTGAGTAGGTAATGTCGCATAGCCGGTCTGTCCTCTTCATAGGCTTGTCACAAACATTGATGACCAATTACCTCTTTCGATATGCTAGTTTGACACTGTTGAACTACCTCATTTGCTCATATACTCTTTATTACTCTTTGGGATGATTCTTACCCCCTGCAGAGTACTAAGTCTCAAACATGCATAATTTATTTGGGGGACCTTTCCATACCACATGTATACATTCCAAGCCAAAACTGACATAACACATGGCCATACGGTCCATTCACTAATAGTGGATTCCCCATCTTTTGGCTATAAGTCAAAGTCACAACATCTGATAGTCCACAATAATTATCCTTTACAACTTCAAATAAATCAACCAGACGTAAAGGTCCATTAAGATCACAACCGGTTAGTAAATACATTATGTTTCCACTACTTCACTCGCTACCCGAAACACAGTAAAATCAACCCTCTCGCTTTCAACTATTCCCGCGTTCTGCAATATCTCATAGCAACGGTCAATAAATTACCTTGGGTTCTCAAAAGATGCACCACTGAAGGAGATAGCGAAGAGTTTGGGGAAACTTGTCCGACACTCCGTAAAGCTTCTGAAGACATCGTTGATCTATCACCAACCTGTGCCATTGTCGGCTGAAGAAGCGGTACATGCCTTCGTCATTCGTGGGAAGACAAGAGTAGAAATTCAACTTAACATTTGAAGAACAAACTCGCACGATAGAAAAGAATGAAGGGAATATTTTCCTAACTCCGTAGCCTCTAGGGGATAAATACAGACGTCTCCGTACCGATCCCTCAGACTCTACTAAGGTTGTTCGTGAGTTGTGAGACCTGTGCAACCTAGTGCTCTAATGCCAACTTGTCACGACCCGGATTTCCTACCATCGGGAGTCGTGATGGCGCCTACTAGTGGAAGCTAGGCAAGCCAACTGTTACTTATATTTTTCATTAGTTACAAATCTCTTCTTAAAACTTGGATTAACAACATATAATTACAACGAAATAATTAAACTTAGCGGAACACTTAGTCAATTTTATCAAACATGATATACTACCCAAGACTGGTGTCACAATACTCACGAACTTCTAAGAATAATACACATAATCGTCCGAAAGAAATATAAGCTGTTTATCTCGAATACATGAGATAACAGAATGAAAAATATAGATAGAGGAAGCAACGGGTCCTACGGACGCCTGCAAGGCTAACTCGAAGTCTCAGTAGTCGCAATATCCACAATTGTGCTACTGCCGCTGCTGTTCTCCGTAACCTGTATCTGCGCAAAAAGAGCGCAGAGTGTAGTATCAGCACAACCGACCCCATGTGCTGGTAAGTGCCTGGCCTATCCCGGCGAAGTAGTGACTAGACTAAGGCCAGTCACCCACATAAACCTGTATAGTTGCAATATATATATATACATATACAACAGCAGAAAATATTATCGAACATTTATAAGGAATGACTCTGCTCTAAAATAACAGTCAATCTCATAATATCCAGAGTAATCTAGTCAACAGGATAAATCTTACTTTCATGTCTCAATTCATTTTTCATTTCATATCTTGTGGTAGGCGTACCACCCGCTCCCAAATGTAACAATAAGTTATATCTTGTGGTAGGCGTACCACCCGCTCCCAAATATATCAATAGGCTTTTCATATCTTGTGGTAGGCGTACCACCCGCTCCCAAATATATCAATAAATTATACCTTATGGTAGGCGTACCACCCGCTCCCAAATATATCAATAAATTATACCTTGTGGTAGGCGTACCACCCGCTCCCAAATATATATAGGCTACCGGCAACTATGGCCAATACCAAGATTTAAATCACTTTGTGGTCGGCGTGCCACACGATCCCATTTCTTATCATATGAGTGGTCGGCGCGCCACACGATCCTAATTCATTAATATATAAGTGGTCGGCGCGCCACACGGTACCAAAATTCTTTAATAATATAAATTACCGGCATTAAACCAATAATCTCTGATCAACAGTAAATGTATAAAAGTATTACCGATATTAAACCAATAATCTTTACTTCAACAATATTTTATATTACCGGTGTAAAACCAATAAATGATAATGAATCAACAATTTACCTCTGTTACCGGTGTAATACCAATAACTCTTAATCAACAATTTATATGTACTTTACCGGTATAAAACCAATAAATAACAATGAATAAGCAATTTATCTCTGTTACCGATGTAACACCAATAACTCCTTAATCAATAATCTATATGTATTTTACCGGTATAAAACCAATAATAATTTCCCTTCATATAATCACTTAGGATTAATAAGAATTTAATCCATTTTTAAGACTCACGGTCATGCTTGACCCCCAACGCATAGATACTCGTCATCATGCTTATACGTTGGAGTCCACATATCACAAATTACACATAAACTCAATTCCTATTCCCTCAAGCTAGGATAGAACAAACACTTACCTCGAAAGTTTACGAATAATTCAATTTGTAGCAATGCTTTTTCCTTTCGAATTTGGCTCCAATCCACTCGTATCTCAAATAGAGCTTTGCCAACGAAACGGATACCGAATGAATCTCGAGAGGCACCTCGACATGGGCCGCAACCAAACACGACTGTATCTAAGCTAGAATGGAAGGCTCGAACCCAACCATTTCCCATCTCTGCTCAAGAATTTTTGCTGACTCCTCACCGCCAATAAGGGCTTTTAACAAGGACGTTACTATTGTAAATTTTAAATGGGTCACAGATATTGGAGGGGAAATCAAAACTTTGCAGCATATACTACTATGGTTTCAACGATGAGAAAGATGCTGAAAACGGTGTTTTTTTTTTAAATGTTAATATAGAATTATGTTTTTAGCTAAACATTAGCCATGGAAATTGGCTACTTTGAAGAGGATGCATCGGTTGGGGGAGAGTGTACAGCACAATTCTATTTTGTCTATAATATATTTGCATTCAAGATAAAGAAAGAATAAAAAAAATGCAATAGGGACCATTCACATATTAGTTTATTTTTTTCTGACGGCTAACCCAATTACTTTAGCATTGTGTTGATCTAACAACCATTAAAAAAATGATTCCACTTGAAGTGTCTTGGTAGAGATTATCTTTTTTTCTTTTCTATTTTTTTTTGGTCGTTTATATAGGTGCATTATTACTGTTCAAGGGGTACCGTACATTATACTGTTCATATGTATTGTACTTGTACTGTTCACGGGGTACTATTTCTGAAATTTTTCTGAAATTTTCCTAAGTTCGAAATCACTTCGAAACACTCCTGAGCCCACGGGGCTCCTAACCAAATACATACGTGCGATCAAATCGCCAAAATAATATCTAAATCAATGAATTGAGCCTTAAAACTCAAAAATTCTTTCAAAATTTCATAACTTCCAAAATTTCCAATTTAAGGCCGAAATACGTCAAACTACTGTCACACCTCCCTTTTTACCACCCCAACATGCATAAGGTGTATAAATACACTTGTAGGGTATACCCCGACGCTCAATTACCCGAAACGGATAAAATAACGTAAGGGAAGGAGTTTTTCCAATTTAAGGACAATCGGTTCGGGATTTTATTAGAGATTGATCGGAGTCGCCACTTGGGAATGACAATGGTGTCCCAAGTCACCGGTTGATCCCGAATCCGAGGAATTTTGACTCTTTAAAATGTCTGCGAAGCAGAGGTCCGGATAAGGAACTCTGTTAACCCGGGAGAAGGTGTTAGGCACTCCCGGATTCCATGGTTTTAGCATGGTCGCTCCACTGTCGTTCTTAACTTTTGTTTGACTCGGTTATAGATTTTAATAACACAATATGCTTTACGTTTAAATATTATTTTTAGGAATTTGCGGTATCGCGAAAACACGCCTCAAGTCATACCGCAACCAGTACGCCTATGACCTTTGGTGTATTTCGGCTTTACCGAGATTTGGATTTGAGTCGCACCAAGTGCGCACTCGTTCATAGGAAGGTATATTAAAATCGTGCCCTAAAGTAACATCTATCGGCTTTTAAATCTTTTGGGAGAAGCTATGGAATTGGCTATTAGCTTTCCCGGATCTATTTGTGTTTATATCATTACTAAATGGGGGCCCCGGTGTTATTCGGGCGAGGCTCGTCCCAATTTTCATTAAAGGATACTAATATTTAACTATGTTTTCTATATTTGTTTTTTCCTTAATCGTATGCTATTACTATAATGGTTCCGGGCCCGTGTGATTTCTGTTATTAAAGGGGCCTGGTTCCAATTGAAGCTTTATACAAATATTACATCAGCCCAGGCCTTAAAGGCCCAGGTAGTTATTGAATCATGCTCGCTGGCCCAGTCGGCTTCATATAGGGATTTAGGCTCAAAACCAAAAATAACAAAGAAAGTAAAAGAATGTACACATTTGAACTCAAAGAGAGAACCAGATATCATTTTTATTGATCAATTAAAGAGAAAAGTCTGTGATACAAATTGGGAAATAAGGCTATCTACTAACAGAGAATTACAAGACTACTTCTATTTTTGATTTTTAACAGAGAACCTATACTACCAGTGAATCAATTATTAGCTGAGGTTAATGAGCTATTAATCTTCATATATATAGATGAAACGGTATGGGTTACTTATCGCTATACTATTTGGCTACTGACATATGAATTAAACTCATGGATATATTCGTACAATTATTGACTCTAAAATGAATTAGCCCAGATATTACTTTTGAACTTATTCTCAGATATTACTTCATGTATACGATTAAACACTGTCATTAACACTAATCGAACTCATTCAATGCTATCAAGCTAATCGCACTCCAATTATCTGCCTAATCCGATCTTAACTAATTTTAATTTGACTGATCAATGAAGTGAATTACCTATGTGATCATGATATCCATTTACTCATGTGATAGCCATTAGACTTTGTTTTAGAGGTTTTGCCTAATTAACTAAGTGATTTATACTACATTACCACTATACTACTACTATTACATTGTTTCTATTCTTGTTCTTCAGCTACTACACTATTACAATTAAGCTACTGGTTAAGTAATACAAAATAGCAAATGGATTAAACAGGTACTTCATTCCATTACAGCATTTCAGCAACTACATCTTCATCAGAAATAGAGAAGTGTACCTGGATCAAATAGAAAGAACCAATGAGTTCTAGGGGATGCAAGCAAGTAACAGCAAAGGGTCAAACAGGGCAATGCAACAGTAGAGGATTTGAATAGCAACGAGCTAAATAACACAGCAACAGAGTCAAATAACCCAGCAACAGCAAGCTAAAAAAAAACCCAACAGAATCCGATTGAAAGCACCCATAAATCCTACAATCCTATTGCTATTTTAAACTTTGAAACTTTTGAATTTCAGCTTATGTGAATTCTCAGATTACTCCATGTTGGAACCCCCTTTTCAGCCCCTTTTTTAGAGATATTTATAGCTAACCTTTAGGGCTGAATACTTGGGGAGGAAGTATGGGATTAATCCCACTTTCCCCCTCCTAAAATTATTCATTCTACACTTTGGTCTATATTTCAGTTACTAAAAACCCTTCCAGCATGTGCTGGAACGTTCTAAAGATTCTCTTTTATGGCCTTTTACTAGTATGACCTTAGGGGTTTGAGATTTTTACAGATTTCCCATTTTTAGGAGACCATTATACCCCTAAATCTCTGCAAAATTGCAGAAATCAGGAGCATGAATGTCCCTATTACCCTCCTAAGTTCTTACTAGTTACTATTTTACCTTTTCAATTCCCAATTGTGCCCCTAAGGGCACTGCTGATTTACCAGCTTACCTAGGGCAATTTTCAGCTAGTTTTGCACCTATTTAACTAATGGCCAGCCCTGGTATTAGTATTTAAGGGCTGGCCAGATTTATTTTTAGGAACTATTTCAATTTTAGCCACTTTTAAACTAATTCCAGTCACTTAAGACCAATTTATTCTTAATTAAAGCTAATTGCAGGTATAGCCTGTCTTATTGTTATGATTAACCTATTTAAAAGTTAGCCAATCTCAAGTTGAGACTTAGCTTGGGCTATCAAAGCCATATACTGAACAGCTGGGCCCAAAACCTTTACAGGTTTGGCCACTTTGCTGTTCAGGGCTCAATATAGAGCCTGGGCTAGTCCGCATTTGCAAACATAGCCCCTTTGCACAACCAGCCACTGTTTTAAGGTGGACTGTGTGTTAGGGCTCACAGAATTGGTTAACCCTTTGCAAGGTTGACCATTCTTAGGCCAATTATTAAACTTATAGCCTAATTAAGATCATTTCAGTGTTTTATCCTATTTAAAAACTAACCACTTATGGAACCTAGAACTACAACTATAACCAATCCTCCTAAAGTATGAAAGGCATTTAACAGTATTCATAATAACAATAAACCTAATGCAAATTCAGTCCTTTTGACATTCAAATGCACACATAGTCATATGAAACCAAGCAATGTTTATCAATCAATTAAAACTCAGAAGGCAGGTTTGATAATGATGAATCTTAATTAATCAACTTTCATGACTCAATTTCATATACCAAAGTGTTAATTGACATCAAGCAGACCCAATTGCAACCAATTCATGCTAGATGATTCATTGAAAGACCCAAAGCATACTCAAGATTCATGATCATATAGGTACTAAATTCAATTCTCACAAACAGTTAAACTTAAACATAGCTTGATCAGACATGAAAACCAATGGTCAACCTTAGAACCAGGCTAATGTAAGGAAGGGGAAATACCAAGATCATGAAAATCTTAAAAGAATAAATCCTAATTGAGAATTAAACACTTAAACCAGTACATGAACTAGACATGCTTGATAACAAAACTAGCCCCTGAAAGCTAGAAAGAAACTCAGTTCTATGAATTGTTACAGTCAAAGGCAACAAGAGTGGTCATAATAACTTAAGCCTGATTTCAAACACAAGACAAAGATCAAAGGTCATGCTTTTGCCATGAATCAACACTCAACAGTTAAAATGACACAAAAGGATGAACTTCTCAATCTTAGAGCAAAAAGCCATGTGATCAAACAAGGCATATAACAGATAGAGTCCTATCACTAACAGGCCCAAAAGAACACAGGGACACATAGGAGATGAACCAGTTGGGAAATCAGTGTGGTCACAGAGAAATAGACAAAGACTCACAGCATGAGAAGATAAGCAGAAGGGTCCTAGACTAACATGAGAAGCACAGGACAGAAATGAAAATCATAAAACCAACCTAAGCCCTATGACTAACATGTTCAAAGGAACTATTCCAGAATTTAAAGAAGAAACAGGTTAATAGATGAGGATATACAGGATCCTAGACTAGCATGTGAAGCTCAAACTCGAGATAAGAACAGAATCACCAAAAGAGAACCAAAAATAGCCTTACAACTAACATATGAAACGCAAATCAATCAGAACATGCAAGGCAAAGATATGCAAGGCATATTAAAACAAAAATGAAATAAAGAAAAAGAACAGAATATCAACAAGACTAATTGATACTTATCATGCGAACAAAAATCATAGAAGTCAGGACCAAAATATGTAAGAAATCACAAACAATCCTATTAAACTAAAGAAAACTAAAGGGTGAGGGACTTAGCTTGCGGGGCCGGTCCCCCGAGCTTCCTAATCTCTTTCTTTTCTCTGTTTCTCTTAATCTCTCAGACTCTCCCAGACCTTTCTTCTTGTTTCCTTTTTTTTTTCTTTATTCAGAACTCTCTTTTCTTCGATTTTCTCTGATTCTTCTTTCAGGCCTAAAGACGAGGCCTTTTTGATTTTAACTTGAAGAGGGGTGTTTGGGTGAGGGTAAAGATGAGGTCTTGATTGAGGGTTGAATTTGGGGTCACCGGAGTTAGGGTTCCGACGACCTTCTTCGGAATATTCGAAGCGATTGGGTAAGATTCGAGGGTGGTGGTTAACATGGTTGGGTAGATCATGAAGAGGCGGTTCGAATGGCATTAGTTTTAGGTGGATCTTCATACTTTGGCGGTCACCGGTGTAACTCCGGTGACCGGGACTTTTGAAGAACGGGGTATTTTTCTGGGGTTTTTGGGTGTGCTATGAGTGAAGAGAAAGAAGAAGGAGATGGGAGAGGTAAGGGAGGCCGGCGACCACCGTGGAAGGTGGTGGCCGCCATGGCCGCCTAGGGTTTTCTGGGGTTGAAGACATGAAGAAGATGAGAGATACAGGGGCGGCCGTCTCTAGGGTTAGAGAAATGGCAAAATGAGCGGCCCCCTTCAGACAAGGCCTTTAAATAGGCCAAATATCCGAGATAATCTCGACCGTCCAATTGACGGAGATCGACGGCCTATACATGCGTTACTAAAACGACGTCGTCCTATTACTTATGAGGCCAAAGTCTTAGACCCTTGGATTAAATCACACGGACGGCCCAGATCGCTTCTCTTAATTAATTAAACCAAATAACTCCTCTAATATTCTCGGCCGTTAGATATACCAAAATGAACGGCCATGATCAAAACAAATAGAAGGCCAGGCGGGCCAAATTACTGGGCTAATTCACTGGGCCAGACACACGAATTTCAACTGGCCCAGTTTTATTAAACTTATGTATTTTTGTATTTTTCTGATGTTAATCAATTTTTATGTATTTTCTTTTTATACTTTTTTTTTCTTTTCTTTTATGAAAAATTATAAATCCTAATTTACTACCTACTCTAATTTCCTAGTATTTTTTGGTAATTTTCTGCTATTTTTTCCTAATTTCTACTACTTAAGCTATTTTACTAATTTCCTAATTAACTAAACTAACAAATTACTTACTACTATTTTTTGATTTTTTCTAATTTCTTACTTATTCAAACACACAAAAATATAACTAATTTCAGACAAAGCAAGTAATTGCACTCAAAAACATATTTATTTTAATTTTGGAATTTAAAGGCTTAGTGCAAAAATCATGTGCTCACAACTACGTCCGTTTTCAACCAAACTTTACATGAAGCGCTTAACCAATATATATGATTTGTACCGGGCGTCGGAACCAAAATACGAGCACGATACCATTACTTTTTAATCAAATTTCAGTTTCATTTTCCTTAAACATTTTCAGAAAATAATTTAATAGAAAAATTCTTTTACCGGGGTTCTAGACCTCAGGATTTCAATTCGGGCATGCGCCCAAGTTTCATATTTTTCTACAGATTTTCTGAGACCGTCAAATCACGGGTCTGGATCCGTTTACCAAAAATGATAACCAAAGTCAACCATATTAATATTAATATCAAAATTATTCAAATTTTCCACATATTTCATATATTTCAAGATAAAAAAATTTTCAGCTTTGCGCCCGGACTGCGCACGCAAATTGAGACAACTATAAATGAGGCTTTCAAGACCTCAGAAGCTCGAAATAATTAAGAAAACAAGTGATGACTCTTTGGGTCGTCACAGTATCATAGCTCTAGGTTATTAGGACTCGCGAGTCATGAGCCGGTTTAGTAGGCTTTCGCGGATCGGTACGTAGACGTCCGTATCTATCCTCGGAGGGCTACATAAACTTTAGGAAAAACCTCATTTTCTTGGATTCATATCGTGCGATTTGTGTTATCATGAAATTAAATTTTTCCATATTCTATTCTCTCGCAGATGGCGGGAACACGAGCTAACGGACGTGGCGGACGACCACCATCGGCACCCTATAGGCCGTGGTCGTGGTAGAGTAGAGGCAAGAGCACCGAAGACTCGTCGACCCACCACTCGACTCGGACTCGTGGTCGATTCCCGTACCAATGGCCCGTACTCGTGACCGTATTCCAGCGGCAAACGCTTCGGCGACTCAGGTTCAGGCCCCGGCAGTGCCCATTGTCATACCGAGTCTTCGCGAGACCTCGGCTCGTATCTTATCGGTGCGCGCGTGCTTGGCTCGGTAGTCGCAGCCTATCGTCGTAGTATCTTCTTCACAGTGCGGGGAGGGAATCAAACCCCGTGGCTCACACACCCGAGCCGCTCTAGCCGGCTGCGCCCGCTGCACCGGCCTCCTCGCTATATGGTTCCGACGCTATGCCCGATGACGAGCAATGTCGTTTGGAGAGATTTGAGAGGCTGCGCCCTCCGACATTCAACGGTGTTGAGGGCGAGGACGCCCGTGGTTTTCTGGATAAGTGCCCAGCGCATGCTCTGCACCGCGGGTATTCTAGAGTCCAGCGGTGTTTCATTCACCACTTTTCAGTTCACAGGTGCAGCATTTCAGCGGCGGGAGGATTTCGAGAGGCGTAGGCCCGCCGCGGGGGCAGTGCCCCTCACTTGGCAGCAGTTCTCCACGGTATTTTTGGAAAAGTACGTGCCTCAGTCTCAGAGAGAGGAGCTGCAACGTCAGTTCGAGTGGTTGAAGCAGGGAGATACGACGGTTAATCAGTACGAGATGAGATTCATACAGTTGGCCCGTCATGCCATGTGGATGGTTCCTACAGACAGAGAGAGGATTCGGAGATTTATCGATGGTCTTATTTATCCCATCCGCATATTGATGACCAGGGAGAGAGTTTCGACAGTTACCTTTGAGGAGGTGGTTGATGCTGCCCGTCACATCGAGACAGATCGCCGCAGAGAGCGGGAGGAGAGAGAGGCTAAGAAGCCTCGTGGTTCTGGCAGTTTCAGTGGTGCTCCGTCTAGGGGCCAACCCCAGTATAGCAGGGGTCGTTCTTTCAGGTCTCATCAGTCTGGACGTGCAGAGTCCAGTGGGGTTTCATCAGATCATGGTCGTCAGGGCCATCAGGGTTATCAGGATCAGCAGGGTCAGCCTGCATTGAGTGCTCTTCCAGCTCAGAGCTTTGCTCCTGCTTCCCCAGCACAGGATTTATCTGTAGCGAGGGGTCCTCAACAGCCCCTTCTTCCATCTTCGGGCCGTTGTTTTGAGTGCAATGACTTGGGCCATATTAGGAGAGAGTGTCCTCAGTGGCTTCGTAAGCGGTCTCAGTAGAGGGATCAACCCTTGTCTTCTACTCCTATTTCTTTGGCGCCAGCACAGTCGGCTAGGACTGGTGTCCAGGTATCCAGAGGTCGCCATAGGGGGGAGGATCGTACTGGTGAAGGCCAGGGCTGTTTCTATTCTCTTCCGGACATGAAGGATGCTAGTGCCTCAGATGTTGTTATTTCAGGTATTATCTCAGTCTGCCACAAGGATGCTTCTATCTTATTTGATCCCGGATCCACCTATTCTTATGTCTCTACTTATTTTTCACATCACTTGGGTATGACCCATGGTATTCTTGCTTTGCCCGTACATATGTCTACCCCGGTGGGGGATACTATTGTTGTAGATCAGGTATATCGATCCTGTCTTATTACTATTGGTGGTCTAGAGACCCAAGTTAATTTATTGCTACTGGGCATGGTAGATTTCGATGTAATTCTAGGCATGGATTGGCTATCTCCTTACCATGCGATTCTCGACTGTCATGCCAAGACAGTCACACTAGCTATTCCAGGTAACCCAAGGATCGAGTGGCGTGGCTTGACCGATTATGTGTCCGACAGGGTGATTTCTTATATAAAGGCCCAACGAATGATTGGCAAGGGTTGTTTATCTTATTTGGCCTTCATTAGAAATGTTGAGGCCGAGACACCCGGTCTTGATTCGGTCCCCATTGTGAGGGAGTTTCCGGATGTATTTCCAGCAGACCTGCCAGGCATGCCGCCTGATAGAGATATTGATTTTGGTATTGATTTGGTGCCGGGCACTCAGCCCATTTCTATTCCTCCCTATCGCATGGCACCAGCAGAGTTAAAGAATTGAAAGAACAGCTTCAGGAACTCTTAGATAAGGGTTTCATTCGTCCGAGTGTGTCACCTTGGGTGCACCGGTGTTGTTCGTGAAGAAGAAAGATGGCACAATGAGAATGTGCATTGATTACAGGCAGCTGAACAAGGTAACAGTGAAGAATAAGTACCCATTGCCTCGTATCGAGGACCTATTTGATCAGCTCCAGGGAGCTAGTGTATTTTCTAAGATTGATCTTCGATCGAGCTATCATCAGTTAAAGATCAGGGACTCAGATATTATGAAGACAATGTTCAGGATGCGATATGGGCACTTCGAGTTCTTGGTGATGTCTTTCGGGTTGACTAATGCCCCAGCAGCATTCATGCACTTGATGAATAGTGTATTTCGACCGTACCTTGATTCTTTTGTGATTGTGTTTATTGATGATATTCTGGTATATTCACGCAGCTAAGAGGAGTATGCACAGCATTTGAGGGTGGTATTGCAGAGATTGAGAGAAGAGAAGCTTTATGCAAAATTCACTAAGTATGAGTTCTGGCTTGATACTGTCGGTTTTTTGGGACATGTAGTATCTAGTGATGGTATTCGGGTTGATCCTCAGAAGGTTGAGGCAGTGCAGAATTGGCCCAGACCTTCCTCAGCTACAGAGATTCGGAATTTTCTCGGCTTGGCAGGCTATTATCGCCGGTTTGTTCAGGGTTTCTCATCTATTGCTTCACCGTTGACTAAGTTGACACAGAAGAATGCTCCATTTGTGTGGTCTGATGAATGTGAGGAGAGCTTTCAGAAGCTCAAGGAGGCTTTGACCACGGCTCCAGTACTTGTGTTACCGTCGGCCTCAGGGTCATATACGGTGTATTGTGATGCTTCCAGAGTTGGACTCGGTTGTGTGTTGATGTAGGAGGGTAAAGTTATTGCATATGCTTCTCGTCAGCTAAAGCCCCACGAGAAGAACTACCCTGTTCATGATTTGGAGTTAGCTGCTATTGTTCATGCCTTGAAGATTTGGAGGCATTACCTATATGGTGTATCTTGTGATGTATATACGGACCACCGCAACCTTCAGCATTTGTTTAAGCAGAAAGATCTAAATTTGAGGCAGCGGAGATGGCTTGAGTTGCTTAAAGACTATGATATTACTATCTTGTATCATCCCGGGAAAGCCAATGTAGTGGCTGATGTGTTGAGCCGGAAGGCTATTAGTATGGGTAGTTTGGCATATATTCCAGTTGTGGAGAGACCCCTAGCAGTTGATGTTCAGGCGTTAGCTAATCAGATGGTAAGGCTGGATATTTCTGAGCCCAATCGGGTGATGGCTTGTGTAGTAGCTCGTTCTTCTTTATATGATCGTATTCGAGAGCGCCAGTATGATGATCCACACTTACTTTCCTTAAGGACAGAGTTCAGCATGATGATGCCAGAGATGTCACTATTGATGGTGATGGTGTATTGCGGATGCAGGGGCGGATATGCGTGCCAAATGTTGATGGCCTTCGTGAGTTGATATTGGAGAAAGCCCATAGCTCGCGGTATTCTATCCATCCAGGAGCCGCGAAGATGTACCAGGATTTGAAGAAGCATTACTGGTGGAGAAAGATGAAGAAAGATATTGTGAGCCATGTGGCTCGGTGTCTAAACTGTCAGCAGGTCAAGTACGAGCATCAGAGACCTGGTGGTGTATTTCAGCGTATTGATATTCCTGAGTGGAAGTGGGAAAGGATAACTATGGACTTTGTCAATGAACTCCCTCGGACAGCGAGGAAGTTTGATTCAGTTTGGGTGGTGGTGGATAGGTTGACCAAGTCAGCTCACTTTATCCCAGTGTGTACTACTTATTCCTCGGAGCGGTTGGCAGAGATATTCATCCGTGAGATAGTGAGATTGCATGGAGTTCCCATTTCTATTATATCAGATAGAGGTACCCAGTTCACTTCTCAGTTCTGGAGGACATTTCAGCGAGAGTTGGGTTCACAGGTAGAGCTGAGCATAGCATTTCATCCACAGACGGATGGACAGTCTGAGCGTACTATTGGGATATTGGAGGACATGTTGCGTGCTTGTGTCATTGATTTCGGTGGTTCATGGGCTGATTATTTGCCTCTTGCGGAGTTTGCTTATAATAATAGCTATCAGTCCCAGCATTCAGATGGCACCGTATGAAGCCTTATATGGGAGGCGGTGTAGGTCTCCAGTTGGTTGTTTCGAGCCCGGCGAGGCTAGGTTGTTAGGGACAGAGTTAGTCCAAGATGCCTTAGATAAGGTGAAGGTGATTCAGGAGAGACTTCGCACAGCCCAGTCGCGTCAGAAGAGTTATGCAGACCGGAAAGTCCGAGATGTGTCTTATTCGATAGGTGAGAAGGTGTTGCTGAAAGTTTCGCCTATGAAGGGTGTTATGAGGTTTGGAAAGAAAGGAAAGTTGAGCCCAAGGTTCATTGGACCTTTTGAGGTGCTTAGGAAAGTTGGGGAGGTGGCCTATATGCTTGCTTTGCCACCCTGTTTGTCGGGGGTTCACCCGGTGTTCCATGTATCTATGCTCCGAAAATATGTCGGAGACCCGTCTCATGTGTTAGAATTCAGCACGATACAGCTAGATGAGGATTTGACTTATGATGTGGAACCAGTAGCCATTTTGGGTCGGCAGGTTCGTAAGCTGAGATCCAAGGACATAGCTTCAGTGAAAGTGCAGTGGAGAGGTCGTCCCGTGGAGGAAGCAACTTGGGAGACCGAGCAGGAGATGCGGAGCAGATATCCTCACTTGTTTGATGCTCCAGGTATGTTTCTTAACCCGCTCGCGGACGAGCGTTTGTTTAAGTTGGGGAGAATGTAACGACCCGGCCCGTCGTTATGGGAATTACCACCCCGTTACCTGGCATTTACATATCTTATGCTTTTAAATCAGTATTAGAATATATCGAGTGAGTTAGGAGTGATTCTGGTTGAAAATGAAACAAATAGCATGTTTGAAGGAAGCTTGAATATGGGAAGTCAACCAAGAGTTGACTATTGAGTTAGAGTGCTCGGAACTGGATTCTGATGATTCGACTAGTTCCGGGGGATCATTTATGACTTAGGAGAACAATCGGAATTGAATTCGGAGGTCCGGTGTAGTTCTAGGCTTGAATTGGCGAATGTTGATTTTTGGCGAAAACCGGATGGTAGGTGATATTTTGATCCGGGGTCGGAATGGAATTCCGACAATTTTTGTAGCTTCGTTATGTGATTTTGGATATGTCTGCAAATTTTCAAGTCATTCGGACATCGTTTGATCGGGTTTTAGATTGAATGTTAGTTTTGAAAGTTTTGAAGAAACTTAGGCTTGAGTTCGTGAGTAAATGGTGATTTTGATGTTTAGTATGGTGTTTTTATGATTGGAACAAGTCCGTATCATGTTTTGGAGTACGTTGGTGGTTTTCGTTGGGGTCCCGGGGGCCTCGGGATGATTTCGGACCATCAACCGGGCATTTGGACTTGGCAAAAATCTGCAGAAAAACTGCATGTTCTGTCCAGGCATTTAAGCCTTCGCGTTCGCGTGGCATAGGCTGCGTTCGCGAAGGCCAGGCGGATCATGCATCGCGTTCGTGATCAGGTGCGTCGCGTTCGCGTAGGCCAGGAGCCTTGTGCTTCGCGATCGCGTTCATGGTGTCGCATTCGCGTAGGTCAGTTGGAGTGAACCATCGAGTTCGCGTGACTTGGAGTCGCGAACGCGTAGAAGGAATTTGGGCGGCTGGGAGTTTGAGCATCGCAAACGCGTGGTTGGCGTCGCGTTCGCGAAGAGTAACTGGAAAATGAGCATCGCGAACGCGTGGGAGCTCACGCGAACGCGTAGAGCAAATTGCTCTGGCAGTAAATAAAATCACAGAACAGATGGGTCGCGGGGTTATACCCCAAAAACACAATTTTGAGCCCTAGAGAGAAGAAAACTCGAGGAAAACACTGAGAAATCATCGCGTATTTGTCGAAGGTAAGATTCTTGACTCAAAAACATCATTTTATGGTAGAATTTACATCAATCTTCATGAAATTAGGTTGAAATCTTGAAGAAATGTGGCCTAGATATTGAAAACGGGATTTTGAGTTTTGGAAGTCCATTTGAACTCCGATTTTGATAAATTTTATATGCACGGACTCGTGGCGAGATGAGGGTCGCGTTGGTACTAATTTCGGAATTTTCCGAGCAGTGGGCCCGGGGTCGGGTTTTACCAACTTGGTGTATTTATGCGAATTTCATGTAAATTGAAATGGGTTATGATTATTTGACCCGTATTTGATATAATTATTATGGTTTGACTAGATTCCACGCACGAGGGAGCTAAATTCAAAGGAAAAGGCATCGCGGACGAGTCTACGGCCGACTAGAGGTGAGTAGTTTGTGTATATGGTAGCCTGAGGGTTCGAAACCCCGGCTTAGCACATTGTGACGCTAGTAGGGTGTGGCTCGCACACCGTGGTAGGTGCAGGATTGATTGTGACTAGGGATTGAGACTTGGTCCATCCCGGATGTGAATAATATGTTGTTAGTGTTGGAAATACACTGTATTTGATATATTTGTGGGCTGTAAGCCTTGTTTGGGGCCTTGTGCCGACCTGTAGTGTCCTTAGAGGAAAATATTTATGTGATAGCTATATTTGCTTAAATCACTGATCTCAGTCCTGGAAATTGAAATCACCTTTTGAAATGCTAAGTCACCGGCTTTTGCAAATTTAATAAAGTTAAAGTATTTTTCATAAATTATGAACCGGAAACTGGAATTAAGAAAAAATGAATTGTTTTGTGACTTATTTGTTTATTGTGGACTGAGCATGGATCGGGCTGCACGCCGCAGTGGTTGATATGAGGATCGGGCTGCACGCCGCAGCAGTATTGCGCTTGGGCTGTAGAAGCCCCTCCGGAGTCTGTACACACCCCCAGTGAGCGCCGTCGACGTTAAATGGATCGGGCTACACGCCGTAGCGGTTATGTGCATTGCATTGCATCTTTATTTGTTAAATTATTCTGTGGTAGCTGTATTGTACTGTTGATGCTAGTTCGTAGGAGATTCGGACTGTAGTTAGCTTCATACTGTGGTATTCTGTGGATTTCCTTACTTTCAGCTACTTGTATATATTTATTACTCACTGAGTACTTAGTACTCACCCCTACTCCCTGCACCTTTGTGTGCAGATTCAGGTACACATGAGGGATAGACGAGCACTCCAGCTTTTATCAGTATTTATCCGAGTTGCTAAGGTAGCTGCTGACGTTCGCAGGACCTGGCTTCTCTTCTTATTCCAGTTTTCCTTTGTATATCAATTATTCAGACTTTAGTATTTGGATTATATATTGTTATCCGATCTTGGGTTTTGTTGGAGGCTCTAGACTCGTGACTCCGCATCTTTGGGAGTGTCGGTATTTTATTCATTGTTATTATTATCGTAGTTCTTAAACTCATATATTCTTCTTGGGTTGTCCATTTAGGATAGATAGTCGTTGTGAAAATTAATTGTTGGTCTGGCCGGCCTAGCTTGATTGTTAGGCGCCATCACGACCGGATTTGGGTCGTGACATTAATCTCAACACTATACAAGTTATATTACCCAAAGTGATACATGGACATGCGTTGCACCTGCTCGAATCATAACATATGTCAAATACCTTGCACCGCAATACTCATAGCACAACCAATTCAATTTTCTTGAGTCTAAACTCATACTACCACACATAGTGCACTTTACATTTCCGCTAAGAGGCAATGAACATATTTCTCACGCCCATAACTAGGGCTACATATCAAATCACCACAAGAACTGAATACCTTACAGCTCTCCCATTATCAAACTGTCATTTGCATAATAAAGATCAATACCGATCGTATGAACTTCATAATACCGGCTCGCGAAGTTAATACCTTGGTGCTCATGCCATAGACAAAGATTTGGCCTCAAGTCCTCCCGACTGGCCCAACATGAATTCATAGAGATTATATCTCGCCCCTCGACCAGGGAATCGCAAGCCATAAGTCAATTATATTACTGAGCGCTCGAAGCGTACACACATGTGCGGAAGGAGTTTCAAAAAGGTATATCTCAAGCTGAATCAAGTACGCACGATAAGAATTCCAAGAAATGTGAAGTGTTTCCTAAAGGTTCGCAGCCTCCCGAGGATATGTACATGCATCCCCGTACCGATCCACAAGACTCTACTAACCGGCTCAAGACTCATGAGGCCTAGTAAACCTAGGCTCTGATAACAACTTGTCACGACCCCAAATCCGGTCGTGATGGCGCCCAGCACACTGCTAGGCCAGCCCGACCAATCAACAACAATCATACAGCTATGAGCTCACCTTATCCCATTTAAGCATAACAATTGTAAAATAACAGTGATGGATATATCGAAACAGGGGAACCAAGTCCCAACGCATACCAACTCCCATAGACCGAAGGGTCAAGAGTCAAGTGTAAATAGCGAATATAACTGTGCACAACTGTGGAATGGTCAGAACAAAAATATAGACAAACTAGAGAATCGGATCCTCCGAACGTTGGCAGCTACCTCGACTGTCCAGAAGCACTCCCGAGCCACAATAGAATCAGCCCTGTTGTGATGTACCTGGATCTGCACACAAGGTGCAGGGAGTCGGGTGTGAGTACTTCCAACTCAGCAGTAATAAAAGTAAATAATGCTGAAGGAAAGAAAACCACGCAAGGCACTATCTCATGCTACACAATAAAGAACTATTTTTATTCCTTACCAGCATATGTGAGTAGATTATTAGAAATCTCAATTTTTAGCTTCTTTCTTACATGATAACATACCAATACCTGGAACAATCTCAAACAGTGCAAGTCCGCACTCAAATCAGCCCCTCGGGCTCAACACTCCTTATCAATTTACACCAGGAGATCTGGTCAATAAGGCAACTAATGCATGTGTGCTAGTAATGTATGAGTGCTAAATGTTATGCCACGTAGTACACGTAAACCAATGTATGTATGCCATGCAATGCATATGACTGCTACGGCGCGTAGCCCGATCCAATTTGGGTACCCGTGCTCACTGTGGGGGTTCAGACTCCGGAGGGGCTCCTACAGCCCAAGCACAATATTAATATCACACCTGCTGCGGCGCACAGCCCGATTCGTATACCACTACAGCGTGCAGTCCGATCCATGCATGTGTATGCATATGCTCACATAAATTGTCATGCCCTAACATATGGCCCTCGGCCCCAATCAGTCTAACAAATAATCAAGAAAGCCCTACGGGCAACAATATCATGTTAGCTCGCAGCTAAAAAATGTTATTAAGACCTTGTTCAAGTTTTTCATAACTTTATAAAAAGGCTGAATAGCAAAATACCATTTTAAACCTTAAATTTAGAATAAAATATGCACAGTGTTATCAAGACAATGATACCAATCCCCGAAGGATTCAAATAATCGGCACGAAGCCCAAGCATGATAATTAGTCCAATTCATTTCAACAATTAGGTGTTATTATTAATTACGCGGGACGGACCAAGTCACAATCCCCAATGGTGCTCTACCCCACGCCCGTTATCCGGCGTGCAAGTCACATCAACACAGCACTAAGATGTGCAAGTCCGGGGTTTACTACCCCTCAGGACATCATTTACAAGTATTACCCACCTCGAACCGACGAAAACTCATGCCCTCGATGCCTTAGCTCCTCGAACCGGCATCCACGCACATCAAAACTAGCCAAAATCAGTACAAATATATCAAAATAGGCTAATGGAACATAACCCAATCGAAAAAACTCGAAAAATATCAAAAATCACGAAATTTGCAAAACTCGAGCCCCGGGCCCACATCTCGAAAAATTTCAAAATTCATATTTCCAGAATCCTCGTCTCGCCACGAGTCCATACATATAAAATTTACCCAAATCGTAGTTCGATTGGCCTTTCAAAACCCAAATTTTCGTTTTTAATTTCTAGGCCACAATCCTTCACAATTTCTACCCAAATTCATGAAGATTGATGTTAATTCTACCATAAAATGATGTTTTTGAGTCAAGAAACTTACCTCCGATGAATACCCGATGATTTCCTAGTGTTTTCCCATGATTTCTTCTCTCTAGGGCTCAAAATTTTGTTTTTGGGTATATGAACCTGTGAGCCCTCTGTTCTGTAATTTAACTCACTGCCTGAACATTTAACCCTACGCGATCGTAGCACTGGGCTCGCGAACGCGATGCACAAATCCTGGGCTGCCAACTTTTCCTCTACGCGATTGCGTGAACCTGGACGCGATCGCAGTGACCCACTTAGCGACCTACGCGATCGCATCAATACACCCGCGATCGCGATGCACAACCAGTCGACATTACGCGATCGCATCACTCTTCCCGCAATCGCGAAGAACAATTTTTCGGCCTCACTCCGATACACTACGCGATCACAGACTCAACCTAGCGATCGCCGGCCTCACTCTGATACACTACACGATCGCAGACTCAACCTTGCGATCGCAGAGCTTCCCAGCTTTACCCTACGCGATCGCATACATAGCTTCGCGATCGCGAAGCACAAAAATTCTCTCCATTTATTGCAGCAGAAACAGCAGTGCCTTTGGCACAAATTGGTCCGTTTGGACCCCCGAATTCATCCCGAGGCTCCCGGACCCCAACGAAAACCACCAACATACTCCAAAACACGATACGAACTTGTTCCAATCATAAAAACATCATCCTAATCATCAAAATCACCATTTTCACACGGATTCAAGCCTAAGTTTCTTCAAAACTTTCAAAACTAACATTCAATCCAAAACCCGATCAAACGACGTCCGAATGACCTGAATATTTGCAGACATATCCAAATTCGCATAACGAAGCTACAGAATTTGTCGGAATTGCGTTCCGATCCCCGGATCAAAATCTCACCTCCCATCCAATTTTTGCCAAAATTCAACCTTCGCCAATTCAAGCCTAAAACTACACCGGACCTCCAAATTCAATTTTGATTGCTCTCCTAAGTCATAAATGATCCCCCGAAACTAGTCGAATTATCAGAATCCGATTCCGAGCACCCTAACTCGATAGTCAACTCTAGGTTGACTTTCCATATTCAAACTTCCTTCAAACATGTTATTTGCTTCATTTTTAAATTCAATTCTCTCCTAACTCACCCAATAGGCTCTAACACTGATATAAAAGCACAAGACACCTAAATGCAAGATAACGGGCTGGTAATTCCCATGACGACGGGCCGGATCGTCACAGTTTGTTTGCAGTATAACATTAAAATGTAGATGATTTGTAGACCGCTTGTAAATACATGTAACTACATTTTAACTACAGATAACTATATGTAACTACATTTTAACTACAATTTTACTTTATATATATAACTTATAGTAAAATATTTGGTCACATGTAAAAGTTATATATTTTTTTATACATTTAATAACAATTAAACTACAAACATCTTGTACTGAAGAGTATAAAGCATTGTAGGTTAACTGAAAGTATAAACTACAAATAACTATAATGTATTTCATTAAAAATGTGTGAAGATAAATTGTAGGCAAATAGTATAAAATGAAATCAAAGTACTCAACTTTAAACATATAAAGTGTTGTAAACAACTAAAATGTCATATGTACTACAGAGTAGTCAATATAAAGTAATGTAAACAACCAAAATGGCATATTTCCTACGGTTTAGTCCACTTAAACTACCAAATTGTAGGCAACTAAAATTACACAGTCAAAATTACACTTCAACTAACAACAAAAAACTCTATCCCTTCTTTCTAATTAGTCTAGTCCTCTCATTCTTTGCAGGAGCACCCTTCCTCCTTGTTAGCCTTCCTGTGACCTCGCTTTCACTGATCGACCCATCTTCTTGATTTTTAGTTGCATATTCCCAAAGTAGAGCTCCATAGCGTCTCTGGTGTTGGTCTGTCACGATCCCAAACCCCAATCGTGATGGCGCCCATCATACTACTAGGACAGCCCGACCAATCAACAATAATTACGGAGCTAAGAGCTCACTTTACCCAATTTTAAGCACAATAAGATAAGTCAATGAAGACAGAAATACCAATACGGTGATCAAGTCCCAAACAGTACAACTCTCATAGACCGAAGGGTCAAGAGTCAAGAGCCTCTAAAGATAACACAAGTGCAATAGTGTCTACTACAATACTTAGTGCGGAAATAAATAACAATACGAAATGAAAATGACAGCTGGAAGGGGAGTCAGGTCCTGCGGACGCTGCAGCTACCTCGACTATCCCGCAAAAATGCCTCTGAACGTCTACCGGACTAGGTCTGCTGAGGGGTACCTGGATCTGCACACAAGGTGCAGGGAGTAAAATGAGTACTGCCAGACTCAGTGGTAATAAACAGGGGTAAGACAACGTAGATAGGAAATCCACAACAAAGCACTATGTAAAGTTGTACTTAATTCCTTGTAACAGTTCAATATCAACAGTAATGTACCAACAATAACAACAACACAGTATAATAGCTAGCATATGTAGCTAAATACAATGCAATGCATGAAATGACCGCTACAACGCGTAGCCCGATCCAATTTGGGTACCCGTGCTCACTATGGGGGTTCAGACTCCGGAGGGGCTCCTACAGCCCAAGCACAATATCATGAATATACGCTGTGGCGCGCAGCCCGATCCACTACCAGTCATCTAATATGCAAATGCAGCCTCGCAGGCTCAAAAGTAGTTTTGAAAACTCTTTTATCATTTTCCAGTTGAAAACAATAAATGTCAAGTTCCAGAGATTGGAAATATCATGATAACAGTAATAGCTACGGACTGGTAGTAAAACTATCATGTCAATATCACAAGACGATGATAACGATCCTCGCAGGATCCAATAACTGGATCACAGCCCACAGGTATACTCAACCGTCCAAGAAGGAGGTTCAACGGCTCAAGAGTAGCCAATATCACAATATAATATGCAACCATCCGAGAAGGAGGTTCGACGGCTCAATAATAGCCAATATTATAACACAATATCAACAAGTCGGACTAAGCCATAGTCCCCAATCATAATCGACCCCGCACTCACAAGAGAGTACGTGTCTCGCCGTTATAAAGCGTCACAAAGTGGTATACCGGGGTTTTGAACCAGCTGGTCATCACCCACATCTATTACTCACCTCAATACGGCTCGACGACTAATCCGCGATGCCCTTGCCACGAGAATCAAGCTCCGCACGCGTAGAATCTGATCAAATATAGTGGAAATACATCAAATTAGGCCAATGGGACATAATCCAATCAAAAGAACTCGAAAAATACTCAAAAACACGAAATTGGCAAAACCCGAGCCCCGGGCCCACATCTCGAAAAATTTCGAAATTCATATTTTCGGAATCCTTGTCTCGCCACAAGTCCGTACATACCAAATTCACAAAAATTAGAGTTCATTTGGCCCCTTAAATCATTATTTCTATCCAAAAGGGTTTTCTACCCTTTTCAATAAAAACTCACAAATTAAACACTAAAACTTGCAATAGATTCGAGTTATACCACCAAAATTGAGTTAAGAACACTTACCCCATTTTCTCTCCAAAAATCCCTCAAAAAATCGCCCTATCCGAGCTCCAAATTGTCAAAAATGGCAAAATATTTTCGGACCTCAAATATATTCTGTCCGGCACTATTCACGGACACCATTTACGGATACTGTTCATGGGCACTGTTCATGGGCGACTATATGCTAAAGGCCAAAACACTAGCATCCAAAGACCCTAACGAAGGGAAGTTGGGCATCAATTAGGACGGGCCCTACAAAATCATCGCAACAGCAGATACTCCAAAACAACTGGAACATCTCACACCCCAAATGTTTCCACTTCTGAAAGGCATCCCCCAAGCCGTACTCTTTTTCCCTCATCCGAGTTTTGTCCCAATTGGGTTTTCTCGAAGAGGTTTTTAATGAGGCGACGAAAGAGATGCCCGAAATCGTTTACAAGGTCATTCTGATACACCAAGCGTACCACCAACCGGCACGAATGGTGCATCACAAGGACTAGGGCTACGACCATAATGTATGAAAGGCTACGGCCATCTCCAATGGATGAAAGGCTACGACCATCTCCAATGTATGAAAGGCTACGGCCATCTCCAATGTATGAAAGGCTATGACCAACTCCAATGTATGAAAGGCTAGGGCCATCTCCAATGTATGAAAGGCTACGACCATCTCTAATGTATGAAAGGCTACGGCCATCTCCAATGTATGAAAGACTACGACCATCTCCAATGTATGAAAGGCTACGACCATCTCCAATGTATGAAAGGCTACGACCATCTCCAATATATGAAAGGCTACGGCCATCTCCAATATACAAAAGGCTACGGCCATCCCCAATGTATGAAAGGCTACAGCCATCTCCAATGTATGAAAGGCTACGGCCTCCTCCAGTTAAAATAAAAGGCTAAGGCCTTAACGACAAAAGGAGAGGCTACAGCCTCCTCCAGTTAAAATAAAAGAATAAGGCCTCAACGATGAAAGGATAGGCTACTGCCTCCTCCAGTTAAAATAAAAGGCTAAGGCCTTAACGATGAAAGGAGAGGCTATGGCCTCCTCCAGTTAAAATAAAAGGCTAAGGACTCAACGACGAAAGGAGAGGCTACGGCCTCCTCCAGTTAAAATAAAAGGCTAAGGCATTAACCACGAAAGGAGAGGCTGCAGCCTCCTCCAGTTAAAATAAAAGGCTAAGACCTTAACCACGAAAGGAGAGGCTACAGCCTCCTCTAGTTAAAATAAAAGGCTAAGGCCTTAACCACGATGAGAGGCTACGGCCTCCTCCGGTTAAAATAAAAGGCTAAGGCCTTAACAATGAAAGGAGAGGCTACGACCTCCTCCAGCTGAAATAAAAGGCTAAGGCCTTAACGATGAAAAGAGAGGCTACGGCCTCCTCCAGTTAAAATAAAAGGCTAAGGCCTTAACGGCAAAAGGAGAGGCTACGGCCTCCTCCAGCTGAAATAAAAGGCTAAGGCCTTAACGACGAAAAGGGAGGCTACGGCCTCCTCCAGTTAAAATAAAAGGCTAAGGCCTTAACGACGAAAAGAGAGGCTACGACCTCCTCCAATTAAAATAAAAGGCTAAAGCCTTAACTACGAAAGGAGAGGCTACGACCTCCTCCAGTTAAAATAAAAGGCTAAGGCCTTAACGGCGAAAGGAGAGGCTACGACCTCCTCCAGTTAAAACAAAAGGCTAAGGCCTTAACGACGAAAGGAGAGGCTACGGCCTCCTCCAGTTAAAATAAAAGGCTAAGGCCTTAACGGCGAAAGGAGATGCTACGACCTCCTCTAGTTAAAACAAAAGGCTAAGGCCTTAACGACGCAAGAAGAGGGTACGACCTCCTCCAGATTAAAATAAAAGGCTAAGGCCTTAACGACAAAAGGAGAGGCTATGGTCTCCCCCATCCAAAACAAAAGGCTAAGTCCTTAACGACTGTCACACCTCTTTTTTACCGCACCCGCGAGGATGCAAAGAGTTTTTCCAATTAAAGGACAATCGAGATGGGATTTATTTAATTATTTCAGAGTCGCCACTTGGGAGATTTATGGTGTCCCAAGTCACCGGTTAAATCCCGAATCGAGGAAAAGAATGACTCTATTTAACGGTCCGCGAACCAGAAATCCGGATAAGGAATTCTATTAACCCGGGAGAAGGTATTAGGCATTCCCGAATTCCGTGGTTCTAGCACGGTCGCTTAACTGTCATATTCGGCTTATTTATCTGATTTTTACAGTTATATACTTAATGCAAATTAATATCCCTTTACCGCTTTTATTATTATTATTATTTACGAAAGAGAATGTTGCCTAAAAATATGTTTCGAATCACGTCACATGAAATGCACCCGGATCCTCGACACATTCTTATTCAACATTTTGGGATTTGGATTTGGGCCGCATGAAATGCACGCCCGTATTTAAGAAGGTAAAATTATTAAAATACGCGCCTAGAGCAATTACTTATTTACATTTTTGAGAAGGCCAGGAAATTCGCTAAGAAACGGCACATCTCGAAATCTAAATATTTTACATATACATTTATGAGGGCCCCGCGATTTGTACAATTTTTGTTAGGCGAGGCATAACTCTAATTCTAATTTAAAAGCAAACTACATTCCGCTATATTTATTTGAGAGTTAATTCAAGATTATTTAAAACATGTTGCGAGCCACACTACATGAAATGCACTTGTGGTTCACGACACGCTTTATTTAACCTTGTTCAAAATTGGAGTCGGGTCACATGAAATGCACCCCGATTCCTTTAATCTAATTACATCGTTCAGTTAAAGAATAATGAACCAGTTTCCATAATGTGACAACATCGTGCTCAACTATAACCAATTCGAGTAAACATACGAGTAGCTAACTAAGTGAGCAAATTCAAGACTATGGTGAACAATTACATAAACAATGAAAGCATAACTAGTTGGCGAGCATATGAAGGATTAGTCATTTTCATTAGCTAACTTCGACATTGCATGTTCAACAAAATCATATATTTACAAAAATAGTCCGAACCATACGAAACTAAATCAAATACGAAACGATCCAAAATATTAGCGAGAAGAACAATATCGGAAAAGAACAACACCTTTATTTCTGCATATTTTTCAACGTACACAACGAGAAAACGAACCTTTTATGACGATCTCAAACCTCGACCTCTCCGGACGGAACTCGAACCAAACTGGAACCAAGGACAGCGACTAACCAACGACGTACCGGACCTCGACGAATGACGACGAACTCAACAGAAATGCACTCTTTTTTTTCTCCTTTCCCGTTAGAAAATGTGTAGTATTTGTAGTATTTTTCTTCTTGTTCCCTTCTCCTTTGCGGCCCGTTCTCTTATTCTTTCTTTCGTTTCTTTTGAATCCTATTCTGTCCGTTTCCTCTCGTTTTTCCTTTCTTTTTGTTTTCTCCCGTTTTTGCTTCCTTCTTCTTTCTCCTTTGTTTTCTTTTCAAATCCTTTCCTTTTCTTTTGCTCCAGAGACCTTCTGCCTCTCTCTCTTTTCTCTTAGCTTTTTCTTTCTTTTCTTTTCAATTTCGTCCAGAGCCTTTCTCTCTTTTTCTTCTTTTTGTTTTCTTGTTTTCCAATCTTTTGTTTTGCTCCCTCTACCACCCGATTGCCCTCGTTTTTTCTTCTTTTTGTTTTCCAAATCTCCTCTTCCGTTCTTCTCTCTTCTTGTGGTAGTGTGCATGTGCATTTTTGTCCCTTAGGATATGTGTGTGCATGTGCATTTTGTCTCTTAGGCTATGTGTGCATGTGTTTTGTAGTGTGTGTGCATGTGTTTTGTAGTGTGTGTGCATGTGTTTTGTAGTGTGTGTGCATGTGTTTTGTAGTGTGTGTGCATGTGTTTTGTAGTGTGTGTGCATGTGCATTCCCCCCCTTCATGTGAGCCCCCCCCCCTTAGTGTAGTGTCGGGTTATTACGGGCTATGTCCGAAAATTATAAAACCGGGTAGTTTGAACCCAAATATTATTCTTCGCCCGGAACCGAGAATGGTGTTATTTAATTAATCCTAGGTAATCAAAAAATAACTATAATACTCATAATTAAAATAAAACTATTTTTTTTCAAGTTTAAAATGACTACAAAATATTAATAAAAAATATTTTTTGTAATTTTCGTTTTTAATAAAAAGATAAAAATATAAAGTACTATTTTTGCATTTTTCAAGTTTAAAATGACTACGAAACATTAATAAAACTATATTTTTGTTATTTTTCCATTTTGAGGTAAAAATAAAGTAAAAGAGTCAAATTTAACTAAAGTAGCTATATTAAAACTAAACTAAATATTTTACGCTAGAAATATAGAAAATCTCGGGGAGGGTCAAAAATCACGTGTTTACAGCTGCCCCTCTTTGACTGAAAACACAAAGAGTTTTCGGACAAAGAACGACTAGACAAGTGTTTTTGACCTGACCCTTATTGGGAGGGACTAAACTAAGAGAAGAGGAATGTGGCCGAGCCCTTGTATCTGAGCTGCCTACATATCCTTGGCTATAAAGGAATCAGGCCACGTGTAGTTCGAAAGTGAGTGAGGAAGGGGTAACCGAGGTGGAGAGCCAATCGAGGTGTCGTTCCGTCGAGGTTCCGTCCCATCGAAGTTCCGGTCCGTCGAAGTTCCGGTCCGTGGTCCTGCTATTACATCAAAAATCGAAACATGAGAAAGACTAATTAAGCCTATCATTCACTAGTTACAAGATTCCTATCTATAAGTCTTCTGAAGCTTGATCTTGAGTATTGTTTGGTGCTTCATGTAGACTCTAAATTTGAACCTTGATACTTGCTAGTTGCGGGTGTTGCTTTTCGGATCAAGACCAGGTATGCAGTGCTCGTGACCTTGGCCATGTCTTGAGCATGCCACATCTTTCATCAACTTCTGCATTTTGGATTGGCTTCATGCCTCTTTTTTCTTTTTTGTTTATTGTGACTAAACTTCTGTTGATCCCCTCGGACTGTTGACTTGCATTCTGGTTGCCTTCCTTATGGCCACTCTATTCTTCAGGCGGGCTCCCTGACTTCAACTTCTACTCAACTAAATCGCCACTCCATTCTTCAGGCGGGCTCCCTGACTTCAACTACAACTTCAAAACTAAATCGCCACTCCATTCTCCAGGCGGGCTCCCTGACTTCAACTACAACTTCAAAACTAAATCGCCACTCCATTCTCCAGGCGGGCTCCCTGACTTCAACTACAACTTCAAAACTAAATCGCCACTCCATTCTCCAGGCGGGCTCCCTGACTTCGACTACAACTCACTAATTTCATCCTATCCATGATCACCTTCTTTTGCCTTTTGTACCGTTTTCTTCTTCCTGCATTGCCTCTTGGGCCACCTTTTCTTCTGAATTATCTTGTCTTAGAATTGCTTTCCCCCTGGGTCGTATTACTTTTCTTTCGGCTGCTGGGGATATCTTTGGAACTGTTTACTCACCTGCTGGGGATGATGCTGCTGAGGAAGTATCTTTTGTTTCCTTCACCCCTCATTTCCTTTGACTCATGCGCTTGAATTTGCGCTGGGATCTCTTGTTGTAACCCTCTGCTTTCAAGACCTGCAATGTAAAGACTGAAGACTTGCCTTTTGTTATACAGGTAGGCGCCTGCTTTTAGTAGCAATTTTTGAATTTAAAATGCATGCTGGCAATAATTTACAAAATATGCATAGGACGATGTAAGATAAAACATACATAAAATATCCTATTCGAGGGCGGATAGTCCCATCGTATTCTATTCGAGGGCGAATACTCCCATTGTATCCTATTCAAGGGCGAATGCTCCCATTGTATCCTATTCGAGGGCGAATACTCCCATTGCATCCTATTCGAGGGCGAATACTCCCATTGTATCCTATTCGAGGGTGAATACTCCCATTGTATCCTATTCGAGGGCGAATACTCCCATTGTATCCTATTCGAGGGCGAATACTCCCAATGTATCCTATTCGAGGGCGAATACTCCCATTGTATCCTATTCGAGGGCGAATACTCCCGTTGTATCCTATTCGAGGGCGAATACTCCCGTTGTATCCTATTCGAGGGCGAATACTCCCATTGTATCCTATTCGAGGGCGAATACTCCCATTGTATCCTATTCGAGGGCGAATACTCCCGTTGTATCCTATTCGAGGGCGAATACTCCCGTTGTATCCTATTCGAGGGCGAATACTCCCATTGTATCCTATTCGAGGGCGAATACTCCCATTGTATCCTATTCGAGGGCGAATACTCCCGTTGTATCCTATTCGAGGGCGAATACTCCCATTGTATCCTATTCGAGGGCGAATACTCCCATTGTATCCTATTCGAGGGCGAATACTCCCATTGTATCCTATTCGAGGGCGAATACTCCCATTGTATCCTATTCGAGGGCGAATACTCCCGTTGTATCCTATTCGAGGGCGAATACTCCCATTGTATCCTATTCGAGGGCGAATACTCCCATTGTATCCTATTCGAGGGCGAATACTCCCATTGTATCAATGTATGAAAGTAAACAAACCTGAGACGTCCTGTTCGAAGGTGGACAAACCTGAAACATCCTATTTGAAGGTGGACAAACCTGACACGTCATCTTGAATTGCCTTCCTCGTTTCTCCGAGAAAATTTTCAACAACGGCGGAAAATTTTCTGCCCCAGTATTGGTGTTCTTCCTTGTGGCATGACTTTCTGCTATCAATAGCACTTTCTTTCCCTGTTTCAAATCAAAGAAAATTTGTTAGTTCAAAACATTGTGAGCGGTTGTGCCGCTCCTGTGTGGTGGTTTTTCCCTTTTCTCCTTTCCCTCGCTCGGGGTTCCCAAAACATTGTCGGGGAATGATTTCATTTGCTGGAGTTGATATTCCTGCTGGGGATGGGTTTTTCCATTTATCCCTTCCCCGTTCTCAACTTGCTGGGGGTTATTTCGTTGAAGGTGGGATTTCCTTTCTTCCTTTACCACTCTGTGTTGTCCGACCACCTCGGAACTTGCTGAAGATAACACTGCCGGTGGATTTTCATTTCCTCAAAATTGGTGTTTCACTCTTCTTGAAGGCTGCTGAGGATGACACTGGTTCGAAGACCATTTCCCTTAAGACTTCCTTCTTCCTTAAATGGGTATTGACTTCCAGAAAATTTTCAAACTGAGAAGAAAATTTTCTGCCCCAGTTTGATAATCTTCTTTGCACCATACTTCTCTGCCGTCAATGGAATTTCCTTGCCTTGCATAATAATTGGAAAGTCGGTGGCAAGTTTTGAAGTCATTTCTCACTATGTTTTGACTAGACTGACTTTGATGGAGAATTTTGACAAAAAGGAGAAAGATAAAAAGAAACAACAAATAGAAGACTGACTCTCTAACCAGAAACAACTATAAAACTTATCAAACGCGGATACCAACTCTACTGGTCATGACATGCACATATGGCCTATCCTCCGTCGTTAATTGCCTTTTACGATTTCTGTCTCGTGATTTCCATCTGATTATCACCTTTGTTCGACTTGTAATGCCCGAAGGGTTTTCACTTTCAAGCCTCTCTCATTTTGATTTTCTCTCGGCTTTCGTCGCCTTATGGTGCCTGTGAAGGTTTTCACCGGTAAGACTCTCTCATTTGTATTACTTTTAGCTGGGGATTGGGGTGTCACTGCTAAGACTTTCTCGTGTTTCCTTCCTGCTAGGAATCAGAGTCTTTTCTGCTGAGAATCAGAGTGTTATATCTTGATAGGACTCTCTCACTCGCCTGACGTGGCATCTTTTGAAGACTGATCAGAAGGTCTTTCTGGACCGTAATGTGGGATTTGGATAGGGTTAGAAAGAAAGGGTATTGAAGGCTCAAAACAAAATCAATTTTGGGTTCAAAATTTACAACCTTCGGACTTAAATTTATTTACAATAAACACAATTTTTCTTTGCCCCAGTTTTTTACTTGGGGATTTTTATTTCTTTATTTACACTATGACCGAGCTGTGAAGCGCCTACGTATCCTCTTTGAGGAATCAGGTCAAACGTAGTTCCCATTTCCCTCTTTTCAATTTTTTTTTTTTTTTTTTTTTTTCACACATTTTTCTTTTTCTTTTCTTTATCTCTTTTTGTTGTTTTCTTTTTCTTTACTTTTCTTTATCCCTTTCTTCTTTTGCCTTTCAAACTTGTGTTTCTAGTCTTTGCAACTAATTCCGAAGGAGGGGATGAAAGAATTTAAAATAAGGCTCAAAGGGTTGACGATGGATAAAGTGTTTAGATAGCAGAACAAAATGCCTTCGTCATTCCAATCTTCAAAACATGCCAAGTGTAAACAACACAATTAACATTCGTCATATCTTTAAAGCACGGTTGGACAACACTCTCATTTTCATTATTGTGAATGATCCCACGTCGATTTGGCCAGCTTGCCTTTAACTGTTTCCTTTTTAGTTGCCCCGGTTTCACATGACTCGGGATCCAAATAATCTCAAATTGTTTTTATTTCCTTTGAATGACCCGATCATCTTCCAATTGCTTCATGATTAACTTTTAGAATTAAGCCACAATTATGTGTGCGCATGTCATGTCACTAGATTCGGCGTTTGAGCACAAGACAAATCTAAAGGGTAAACAGAACTAAACAGATAAAATGACCGGAAGTAACAAAAGACCGAAAGCTTCATTAAACTAATGACGAAATGGTTCAATGACAAAACAAGCAAAACAAACTAGAGTACAGCCCTGAAACAAAACTGGGCAAGACCAAAGCCAACTGCTAGGACAAAAGGGTTTGACCACAAGAAAACCCTGAAAATAACTCGGACAACAAAAATGACGACAAAACGAACCACCAAAGCTCCATCTAGCTGACCAAAAGATGGAGTGTCTTCCCAATTACCAAGCACAACATTTTAGCCACTAAGTTCCGCCTCAATATTGCCAAGGCTGCCATCTGCTCCAACATTTTTAGCTCCGGTCGGTACACCCCCCAGGGGATTTGTGTGCCCCATGTCATCATCATCGACCACAATCAACCACCCTTTTTGAATCATTCTTTCTATTTCCTTTTTCAAGGTACGACAACTCTCAATATCGTGCCCTCTGACATTGGAATGGTATGCACATCGTGCAGTAGGATCGAAGCTTCTCGCACGTGGATCGGGAGTGTATTCGGGGAGCGGCGTAATCAGGCCGACATGTTTTAACTTTTCAAACAGACTTGCATAGGACTCTCCGATAGGGGTGAGCGCCTTTTCTCGCTTCAGCAACCTCTCCTCCCTAAACGCCTTATTTGGCCTGAAACCTGACCCAGGGGGTTTCCGGTATGTTCGTGGGGGTTGGTAGGCTTTTTGTGGAGCTGGGTACCTGGAAGGTGAAGTACGATTTTGGTTGTCCCGGGGAGAGTAGTGGTGTTGGGGACGGGAGTAGCGTTGTGAAAACATAGTTGGGGGACGAGTAATTGAGTTACTCGAATGGCTGGAGAAGTTGTGATAGGCGGGTATATATGGAGAGTGCGGGAGATCATCCGGCATCGGGTTCATGGTACGGGTAAGGACAGAGTCCAGGAAGCTAGGTGGTGGCGGAGGTGGTGCTTTTCCATCCATCCACGCCCGATACATATCAGCCACGTGTTGTCTCAATATCTTGACCTCCTCTACTAACCCGTGGTTCCGTTCAACCAGCTGTTGTCGGGTACCTGTACCAACCCACTCAGTCTTGAGATTATCTGCCATTGTCCTCCGACTTCGTCTTACGGGGAAGAGTTATTTCAGAACCACAACCAACCACCTTTCTGGAAATGGACACAACAAAACAAAGCCAGCATGTCAGCATTAAGGTGTCCCGCTTATTGACCATTCTTCTTTTTTTTTTTTTTTTTTTTTTGGTTATGGAAATGGTCGAATCCTATGTGGATTGCCTACGTATCACGACCCCGCATGAATCAGACCGAGCGTAGTTCTTGCAAATTAATGCAAGAAATAAAGAAATGTTTATTTGATTTTTTTTTTTGATTTCTTTTTTTTCTTTGAAGGAAAATTATAGAAGCCGACTCCAACTACAAACTTGTGTAGGAGATTTCTACAGGAAGAAGAATATTTTTTTTGGTGTCAATTATGACTATTTCTACAAAATTGGCCACATAATGGCTTATTTGACAAAATGACTATTTTTGCAAAATTTATTTAAGAAAGATAAACTTGAAATTTTTTTTTTATCTTGTGGCTCATGGGGCATCGTTCGGCATCACCATAAACCAACACAAGACTATTTTTCATAAATTGGCCATGTAATGGCTTATTTAGACAAAGTGGCTCTTTTTGCAAAATTTTATTTAAGAAGATGCCAAAAAATGCCAAAAAAAATTTTTATCCTGGGGCCTGTGGGGCATCGTTCAGCACGACACAGGCCAACACAAGACTGAGGAAGTTAAAATGCAAAAATGTGGCTATTTAAGCAAAACTCCGGCCATGTAATGGCTTATTTGATAAAGTGGTTATTTTTGTAAAGTTGAGTTATGACTCAAAACTTGATTTTTTGCGGATACATCCTTTCGCATTTCCGCGAGGGAATATTTCCAGGCTGTGTCCAAAATTATTTACAAATGACTCAAAGTGGCTATTTTTTGCAAAAAAAAGCCTTCCGGTGTCCTTTCGGAACATTCGGTTATTTGCAAAAACGGCATCACTTTGATTTTATTGACAAATTAATCACACGCATTTTTTTTGATTTTTTTAAAGGGGTGGTTGAACCCGATGAGGGTTGCCTACGTATCTCACCTAGTGGTGAGAATCAAACCAGCGTAGTTCGGTCAAACAAACTACATCTTTAAAGGAAACAAACTATTTATTATTTTTTCTCACACATTTTTTGTTTAAGTTTAAAAAAAATTTTTTTTTTTTTTTTTTTTTTAGTAAAAAAAAACAAACTATTTTGAAATCACATATTTTTTATTTTACAACAAACGTTTTTTTTTTCTTTTTAAGTAAGTAAAAAAAACAAACTATTCTGAGACTATTTTTTTTTTCATTTTCCTCAATATAAAAAAAAACGGTTAGCCTGCAAGTCTGAAGCAAATATATACATAAAACAAACAGGATGCAGCAGGATGGTCTTTTCATTTCAGGTCACCTGTCCTAGACGGACCCAACCCCTGTGTTGAGTCCCCTAAGTCAAATGCAACATGATGCAAATAAACGTTCCTACTAGGGATCCGACATGAAGCTTCGTTATTCTAGGTTTAAAAACCTGGGTTTATTGTTCTAGACCTGGCTTACCCGAGCGGACAACTCGAGCCGAGGAGGAGGCAGCAACCCGGGAATACAGAAGCTTCACCGGTTTTGCAACTTATCCAAACCTCGTTCTAAGGTGGGAATTTAGACACTATACAGAAAAGAAGTCACACGAAGTGCACCCTTCTTCATGATTTAGAAGACTCAGAGAGGAGATTGGTTTCGGCACAATTTATATGTACAGTTCAAAAATATCAAAGCAGTAAAAACAATATTTAGCACATTAATACGAACATAAAATCAGATAATAAATAAACCAAATACAACAATTATTCCAAGCTCGAATTCTTAAACCCTGAACCAGTGGTTCTGGGTTTGTATCCCCAGCAGAGTCGCCAGAGCTGTCACACCTCTTTTTTACGCACCCGCGAAGATGCAAAGAGTTTTTCCAATTAAAGGACAATCGAGATGGGATTTATTTAATTATTTCAGAGTCGCCACTTGGGAGATTTATGGTGTCCCAAGTCACCGGTTAAATCCCGAATCGAGGAAAAGAATGACTCTATTTAACGGTCCGCGAACCGGAAATCTGGATAATGAATTCTATTAACCCGGGAGAAGGTATTAGGCATTCCCGAATTCCGTGGTTCTAGCACGGTCGCTTAACTGTCATATTCGGCTTATTTATCTGATTTTTACAGTTATATACTTAATGCAAATTAATATCCCTTTACCGCTTTTATTATTATTATTATTTACGAAAGAGAATGTTGCCTAAAAATATGTTTCGAATCACGTCACATGAAATGCACCCGGATCCTCGACACATTCTTATTCAACATTTTGGGATTTGGATTTGGGCCGCATGAAATGCACGCCCGTATTTAAGAAGGTAAAATTATTAAAATACGCGCCTAGAGCAATTACTTATTTACATTTTTGAGAAGGCCAGGAAATTCGCTAAGAAACGGCACATCTCGAAATCTAAATATTTTACATATACATTTATGAGGGCCCCGCGATTTGTACAATTTTTGTTAGGCGAGGCATAACTCTAATTCTAATTTAAAAGCAAACTACATTCCGCTATATTTATTTGAGAGTTAATTCAAGATTATTTAAAACATGTTGCGAGCCACACTACATGAAATGCACTTGTGGTTCACGACACGCTTTATTTAACCTTGTTCAAAATTGGAGTCGGGTCACATGAAATGCACCCCGATTCCTTTAATCTAATTACATCGTTCAGTTAAAGAATAATGAACCAGTTTCCATAATGTGACAACATCGTGCTCAACTATAACCAATTCGAGTAAACATACGAGTAGCTAACTAAGTGAGCAAATTCAAGACTATGGTGAACAATTACATAAACAATGAAAGCATAACTAGTTGGCGAGCATATGAAGGATTAGTCATTTTCATTAGCTAACTTCGACATTGCATGTTCAACAAAATCATATATTTACAAAAATAGTCTGAACCATACGAAAGTAAATCAAATACGAAACGATCCAAAATATTAGCGAGAAGAACAATATCGGAAAAGAACAACACCTTTATTTCTGCATATTTTTCAACGTACACAACGAGAAAACGAACCTTTTATGACGATCTCAAACCTCGACCTCTCCGGACGGAACTCGAACCAAACTGGAACCAAGGACAGCGACTAACCAACGACGTACCGGACCTCGACGAATGACGACGAACTCAACAGAAATGCACTCTTTTTTTCTCCTTTCCCTACCCGTTAGAAAATGTGTAGTATTTGTAGTATTTTTCTTCTTGTTCCCTTCTCCTTTGCGGCCCGTTCTCTTATTCTTTCTTTCGTTTCTTTTGAATCCTATTCTGTCCGTTTCCTCTCGTTTTTCCTTTCTTTTTGTTTTCTCCCGTTTTTGCTTCCTTCTTCTTTCTCCTTTGTTTTCTTTTCAAATCCTTTCCTTTTCTTTTGCTCCAGAGACCTTCTGCCTCTCTCTCTTTTCTCTTAGCTTTTTCTTTCTTTTCTTTTCAATTTCGTCCAGAGCCTTTCTCTCTTTTTCTTCTTTTTGTTTTCTTGTTTTCCAATCTTTTGTTTTGCTCCCTCTACCACCCGATTGCCCCTCTCTTCTTCACAAGATCACCTTATATCCTTTCCCTTTTCTCTCTTCTTGTGGTAGTGTGCATGTGCATTTTTGTCCCTTAGGATATGTGTGTGCATGTGCATTTTGTCTCTTAGGCTATGTGTGCATGTGTTTTGTAGTGTGTGTGCATGTGTTTTGTAGTGTGTGTGCATGTGTTTTGTAGTGTGTGTGCATGTGTTTTGTAGTGTGTGTGCATGTGTTTTGTAGTGTGTGTGCATGTGCATTCCCCCCCTTCATGTGAGCCCCCCCCCCCTTAGTGTAGTGTCGGGTTATTACGGGCTATGTCCGAAAATTATAAAACCGGGTAGTTTGAACCCAAATATTATTCTTCGCCCGGAACCGAGAATGGTGTTATTTAATTAATCCTAGGTAATCAAAAAATAACTATAATACTCATAATTAAAATAAAACTATTTTTTTTCAAGTTTAAAATGACTACAAAATATTAATAAAAAATATTTTTTGTAATTTTCGTTTTTAATAAAAAGATAAAAATATAAAGTACTATTTTTGCATTTTTCAAGTTTAAAATGACTACGAAACATTAATAAAACTATATTTTTGTTATTTTTCCATTTTGAGGTAAAAATAAAGTAAAAGAGTCAAATTTAACTAAAGTAGCTATATTAAAACTAAACTAAATATTTTACGCTAGAAATATAGAAAATCTCGGGGAGGGTCAAAAATCACGTGTTTACAACGACGAAAGGAGAGGCTACGGTCTCCTCCATCCAAAACAGAAGGCTAAGGCCTTAGCGACGCAAGAATAAAGTCGCAATAAACAAAGGGCTACGCCCCGAACAATACAGAAACAAAAATAAAGGGAACACAAAGGAAGGATAAACAATTCTTGAGAGATTGCCAATTTTTTTTATTAAATATAGTCACAAAGTTACAAAGGAGTACTGATTACAAATGTACAAATCCTATCTAACTACCAAGACACCCATCGCCCTCCTCCGCTCCGGCTGCACCATCCTCGCCCTCGTCCTTGAAGATCCTATCGATCCAGGACCCGATGCCTAGCTGGTCCGCCTCTGCAAAGGAGCTGCCCATCTGGTCTGGAGAGTCGGGGTTGTACCCACAAGCTTCACGAGCGACCCTGACTAGGTGGCGCTGATCGTCAACCTCCGCTTCGGTGGCTCTGCCAGCGGCTAGCAGTTCCTTGAACACGGTCCGCCTCGCCTCGGCATACACGAGCATGTCTTGAGCTTCACGAGATGTATCGCCAATCGGGGTAACGACCTCTATTTGCTGAGGGAGCGCCGCTCTGGCCGAGGCTGCCCGAAGCTCAATCGACAGAACATCAACCTTGGCATATAGCTCGGTCGCCTCCATCATCGCTACGCTACCAAGGTCCAGTTCCCCCTCCCGCTGCTGGAGAAGATTCTCCAGTTCAACAGTCCAGGTTACAGCGGCCATCATATCTGTATCTGCCTTTTCAAGTTGGGTCATCTGCTTGCGCAGCTGCTCCTCTAACGACTGCAAGCTCTCGTGGAAGACTCGGAAATCGGGGTCTTGGGCATAGACGTCCGCAAGCATCTTATGCTTGGCGCGGACCTCTTTGTACTTCTTCGATGCTTTCCGGAGGGCAGCAATCTTCTTTCGATCCCTCCGGCTCCGCTCGACCTCCAAGATAAGGGTCTGTAAAGAGAAGGAAGAAAGAAAAGAAACAAGTCAAAAACCTTATAAGCCAAAGGAAAACAAAACGAAACAATGACCGAATCATACGTGTAGAGCGGCACCGGCAACTCGGCGAGATAAGTCTTTGTCGCTCACGGCCTTCAGAGACTCCGCTTCGGCAGCCCCACACAACAGGGACATGTCCGTCGCGACCTGCTCGCTCTCCAGCAGCGGGTTATACCCCGAGGGGATCATGATCCGGTGGCTGGGACCCGTCACCATCATATTCAACCGGGCATGCTCCCGCTGCAGCACATCCTCATGTTCAGAGGCCGCTTCGGCATCTTCCGATCGCGGCACGCCAGGCCAGCTTAGCAGCAGTTGTCCCCTCATCTACAGCTCCACCGGCGACAACCAGAGCGCTTTCGTACTCGATGCGTGAAGGAGTAGCGTCCACCATGGCCGCCCTCAGAAGTTTTGCCCTCTCCGATCGGATGGCGTCATCCATAAACACCGGTCTCGAATCAGGACAGCGAGTAACCACCTCCCTTTGTTCCACGACCACCCATTTTCCAAGGAGCAACCTACTCCTCTTCTGCTCCAACGGCTCATCATCCGATGGAGCGCCCTCTTCAACAGTAGGGGACGAAGGCGCAACGTCCACTCCAGATGCCAGGTCAACGACCGGCTCGGGCACAGGACGAGAAGGTTCGGGAATGTCAGCTAAGACGGACTCCCGGATGATATTGTCATGTTCCGAACGGGCAGCCTCGACAACTTCATCATTGGACACTACTACGTCCGCTCGGTCCGCTGCAGGCTGAGCAGCCTCAGGGGGATCCTCCCTCCCAATGAATATAAGCTCGGAATCCGACGATGGAGAACTGGAGGCACGACGTCTCCATCTCTGCGGCACGCTCCAAGCTGTCAAACACAATTTAACAAAGTGTCAAGTATAACATCGACGGCACCTAAATAAGTGGCGAAATCGACGAACTAAAACAACCGCAATACCTAGAAGATTGTATTTGAGAGTGAAGGCGGCCCATGTCCTACACTCCTCAGCATAGGGGATCACCCGCTCCACCCAGGCTCTTATGTCTGGCACGGATTGAGGCGTACGCGCAACGTCAGTATCTAAAAGCGACGAAAAGTCGAGTAGACATAAAGACACTAAACATAAGGGTCGACACTTACGATTGTCATTCCATGCCTCTGGAAACTCAGCCGTATCCGTTACTAGGTCCGAGGTATGGACAAAGAAGTATTTTAGCCAAAACTGGTGGTTGGGCTTATCGTCCACCTCGACGACTAAGCCTTTCGCCCCTCGGTTCTTCAGCTGCAGCATTTTCCCTCTCATAAAGCCAGGGCTGAACAGCTGCAGCATGTGATGGAATGTGACGTCTACGCCGGTTCTCTCAGCATACTTCATCAATATCTGGTAAATCTTCCACGTGTATGGAGTGAGCTGAGCCGGGAAAATATTGTAAAACCGGCACAGCCCCTCCGCCAACGGGTAGATCGGGAGTTCGCATCCCATTATGAATGGATATTCGTAAATGGCACAGAACCCCGACCCGTGAACATAGACCAGGTCCCTCCCGGACGTATGCATAACTGCCGCCTACGGGATCCGGCAAGATACTTGGAGGTCATGAAGAAGGGACCCGATATAGGTGGACCTCTCCCACACAGGGGTCTCCGCCGGTGTCGAGAAATCCCTTCGAACATATAGTTCGCGAGGGAGGAGGTTTTCCACAGTCAAAGGGACAAGAGGTTTACGAACCTTCTTGCTACCCTTTGACTGCCGGGAAGCTCCAGAGGCAACTCACCCTCTTCCGGTCCCGGGCGACGATTGCTATTACTTATTTTTTGAAGTTTCTTTGTATGTGCTAAGGATGTAACAGTAAGAACACAAGAACGGAGGAAAAGGTTGCAGGTTCTACAGGAAAAAGTTAAGAAGCAAAAGAGTTTCTGATGATCTAAAGAGTGGGAAGTCTTGAAACTGTCCTCTATTTATAATGAGTCGTTACACGAAATTCGAAGAGTTTTTGCACCGGAAAAGAGGCGGGAAACCAAAACATCAAATCGTCTTTATGACCTGCCTTGAAAATAATAGTACTTATGATGCACGCCGTCAGCAAACGACGTTTCAGAAGAACGCGCCACGTGTACGCATGTATGAGGACCCAATACGGGTCGACTTTATCCACCCATTACAGATGCGCTTCGAGCACATCTCCAATAGGCGGAGGGACTATCTGTATGGGGGCAAATCAGACGTAAGATGAGGTGAGTACGTATATATGTACGCCCGACTCGGGCGCAGTACAGGTCGGGCCCGCCTCCTTACGAGGCCACTAACATTGGGAGACATCCTCCCTTATGTCCGCACGGCGAAGAGGATGCGTCCCCGTCCATAACGGCTTGTCGACGAGCCAGTCCAAGTGGACGTCCTCAACTCCCCTTTCCCTCTGTTTCCGCTGTAATAGTAATAGCCTTAGGGCGATGTAATATGCTGGCGAGGGGATCGCCCCTCTATATAAAGGAGGGTCCCTCTCATTTGTAACACAAATATTATTGATCATTAATAATACAACTCTCTCTCTACCATTTTTCTCTCTACTGTTATCACTTTATTGCTTACTTGTTCTTACACTTGATTAATCTGCATCATCTCTTCATAAGAGAAACATATACACAAATCCTAGGATCGATCTTTAATATATATTACCATTGATTTCGATTTACCCTTCATTTATTCATTGATTATCCCTAACCCCTAAAGCAGCCTATAGACTTTTTGGGTCAAGCAATATACATTATTGTTGTTTTATCAAAAATAGTATATTGTGTTATGGACATAAATAACTTTTCTAATTACTTGATAGAAAAATTAATGCTTATATTTTTTTTTAAACTTTTTTCTTATTTATAGGAGGATATTATTTTGTATCTATAGATAAAGCACCTCAAATTAATTTTTCATATAGAATTAATAAGATAAGACTTTAATTCACTGACAACAATAACAATAACCCAGTATAATCACACAAGTGGGGTCTGGGGAGGGTAATATGTACGCATGCCTTACCCCTACCCGGGGGCAGAGAGGTTGTTTCCATGAGACCCTCGGCTCAAGACATCAACACGAGACGATAAGTTAGTACTATCAATAAATTCATACTGAAAATAACATAAAATAACAGTATAACACAAAATACTAAAATAGTAGTAATATAAGAAATACGAAATAAAGTAAATATATACTAATATCCAACAAATAACTCCTTGAAATTATAGTTAATATATTCTATAGTTGAACCTCTATGACTAAAACGTAAAAAAAACAAGAAGCTTAAAGCTACACTAAATGAAATTTGAAAAAAAAAATAAAACTACAAATATGATGGTATCATGGTAATAATGATAAAAAATAATACTCCCCTACTTACAAATCTTCGTTCCTATTTTAATTGTGCATAAATTTGATGGTAGAAATTTATTTAAACCAAACTAATTTATTTTATCATGATAAACAAGGTAAAAATATATATTAATTGATTATAATGTAGAGTAGATAATAAAAGATTGTACGGAATGGAGATATTATGTTCATGTTTATGTCTTTAGAATATTTGGATAACAAGAAATAATAACTTGCATGAGGGTAGACATGATCTTATTAATAAAACTATTATAACAAATCAATCAACCAAATATTGCTACCTAGTTGCTCCTTTTCATAAAATTAAAAAACCATGTGTATCATTCAAATGGATACCTCCTGCTCCTAACATATATAAATTAAATACGTATGCGGCATACTCAAACCAATCTACTAGAAACGGAATTGGTGGGATTATTAGGGACCATAGGGACAATTGGATCATTGGTTCCGCAGGTGCGGTACTGTGTCCAAAGAACCAACTGTGTCTGAAATACTTGCTTTACTACAAGGTCTTACATATGCGGTTCAACTCAATTTAACTCCAATTCACGTGGAAATTGACGCGAAAGAGGTACTTACACTACTAAAAAATAACAACATACTACATGATAACCTACTAAGTGATTGCAGGCACCTACTGGAGCAGCTACATGATCCACCAGTTACCCATGCGTACAGAGAGCAAAACAGGTTAGCAGATAAACTAGCTCATGGAGGAAGATTTTTGAAGGACAACAACATGATAGAAATTTTTGATATCCCTCCAAATTTCGCTACTGAAATATGGAATGAATACAAGCTTGGAGTAACTACATCACGATTCATTCCGCAAAGTACATATAAACCGGATGTGCAACATGTATGGTGTGATAACAATATTAGTAGTACTTATAGTTTGGAAGGTTGTAATAATAACTTAAGTACAAACACTATGAACAATAGAGCTAGTACTAGTTACCACTTACCCAACAGGTACAAAGTGGCCATGAAACTCTCTGTACGCTTTAGTTTGTTTAAATATAAGAAAACATTACACTCTATATCACTTGACCCACTATCCTCACAAAATATGGCCCATATTTTCCCTTCTTACCCGGTATGGCCCAATTTTATATTGTTGAAATTTTTTTTTCAATGTTTAGCCTTCGCCGCCCCCATAGTTTTTCTTTATGCAGAGCAAACTTTTCCATTTCCCAATTCTCTTTCACACTTTCTCCCCACCCCACTTTCTCTTTATTTTCAATATGTTGTTCTTTCTTTATCTCTTTCTCCCTCTCTAGCAAAATAGTCTAATTCATTTTCAGATTTCAACAGAGAACATCGGAGCTCAATTGAACAAACACCAGCCGGAAAATCACAAACTAGGATGACATATCTTCCATTTCCGAGATCTTGAGCTTTGGGATACCTCGGGGAAGATAGATGGTACAGAAGGAAGAGGATGAAGAAAGAAGAAAGAAAAGGGTGAGCTATGGCTGCTGGTGGCTGGACAATGGCAAAAGATGGAGGAAAAGGTCCAGCCGGCTCCGTTTTTCCTCTGTATTTGTATTTTTTCTTTTAAGTTGAGAAAGACGAGATCTAAATCATAAGTAGATTTTGCGTTTTCTGGAGGGAGGGGTGCGTCTATCTCTTGAATTGGGGATGAGGTCCGCCATTCTCTTTTGTTCATTATCTTCCTCTTCCACACCAGATCTATCTTCCCTCTGTATAGTTATGAAATCTCCTTTTTTTCTTTGGGTAATTTTGATTCTTCTTCTTCTTCTTCTTCTCCTCCTCCTCACTTTAAATAACTTTTGAAGGGAGGAAGAATAATATGTATGTTGTATATGCATATATATACTTTGTATAATCATATATAACCATGTATATTTGTGAATATTCTCATAGTTATACATAATTATACACGATTATACACAAGTATACAAGATTATAAATAATTATACATTATTGTATTTGGGTGTATAACAATGTATATAAGGTATTTATAATATAATTTTTTATTTTTTCCAGTGAAATAAGAATTTCCCTTGCAAAATTTTATATTTTGCAAAAATAAAATATAAAAATAAAATTAGAGACTCTAAGATGAATGTATTTTAATTTGTTACTTCAACTTTCAGATATTGTTTACTATATAGAGGGAAATAAAAAATAAATAAGAATGAAAATGGAAAAAGGGTAAAGATAACAATGAAAGAAAAAATGAAATCTGCTTTAGGCGTTTTGGGGTGTAGTTGATGAAGTTGTGGGTTAGATGCTGAAATTATTTGTGGGCTACCGCATGAAAACTGTATTTGTGGGTTAGACAACTAAAAAGTACTTTCCCAAAGTGTACTTATATGAAATTATCCCTAAATATAAATCTATCTTTATTAAAAAAAAAGAAAGAGATATTATGTTATCAAATTTTTTGTGTAATCATGTATTGCGAGTAAGTTACCTAAATTTGACCTTATTTTACACACATCACCTCAACTTTTCTTCTCTTTCTTTTCTTTTTTCAGACCTTTTTTCGGCTGAACCCTAAACTGAAAAACCCCAGTTGCCATTTTCCTTTTCCTTGCAAGAAACACCCACAACCATATTCAAAGGTCAGCTTCCCCAAGCTCTAAATATTCGATCTTTCTATTTTAGTTTTTTCATCGATGGTGTGGTGATTAATAATGATTTGTACTGTGTAGAAATATTGAAAGAATCCATGGCAGAAGTGGGTGAAGCTACTTTATGTTGTGCTCAATGTGGCAAGCCCGCTCATCTTCAGTATGTTTCCACTCTTTTTAATTTTTGTGTTCTTTTTTCAATTGAAAAAAAGATGTTTGTGTAATTTTCTCTGTTGAATTTGATTGCTTGGGTGGGCTTTGATACAAATATATGCTTTTTGATATTCAACTGAGTTTGAGGTTATGTATATTGCTTACTTTATGTGTTCGGATTTTAAGAATTAAAGATTAATTTTTTAAGAGTTAAGTGGATTTTTTAAAGCGGTCAAAATGAAAGAGGATGTTCTAATTCCAGTAGGTGGAGAATCATAATTTTAGTTTTATGACTTGAAGATGAAACTGGGGATTGATGGAAAGGATTAGAGTTAGATCGTAGTGTCTATCTCACTTCTTTGAAAATAAAAAAGACGACTGGAAATTGTTATCCTTAGGTAATATATTTGATTACAAATATAAATTGTGCTAGGGGATTTTTGTGTTCTTAGACCATCTTCAAGGCTACTCTATTTCTTGCACCAAATCCAAATTTGGTGCAAGAAATGGTGTCCTTTTGCTCCAATGCAACCCTAATTCTTGCATTATTATAGAGCATAAATAGTCCATCACTCTAAATTTGGTTTAATATTATTTTATTTAATCTTTTTACTTTTTGGGCTTTTAATTTATCATATATTGTGTATATAATTAATTTTTATATTAATCTTTATAATTTTAATTTTATATCCTATTTTTTGATATATTAATTTTTGTATATATTATATTTATATAAAGTTATAAGTTAATTTTATTATTATTATAATTGTATAAAAAGAAATATAACCATTATTTAAAAATAAAAAATGCAAATGTAACATATCTAATGTTGCTAAAATTGAAAAGTGAAAACCAAAATTTAAAAAGAAAATTAACAATACATAAAATAAAAATACATTATAATTAAAGTACATAAAAGGAGCATACATTAAATTGAAATTACATTAAAAACAACAACAACAACCCAGTATAATACCACTTAGTGGGGTCTGGGGAGGGTAGTGTGTACGCAGACCTTACCCCTACCCTAAAGTAGAGAGGCTGTTTCCAAATAGACCCCCGACATCTTTCCCTCCAAGAACTTCCCACCTTGCTCTTGGGGAGACTTATACTCACAACCTCTCGATTGGAAGTGGGGGTTGCTTACCATTAGAGCAACCCCTCTTGTCCGAAATTACATTAAAAACATAAAACATAAATTTAGTAATTGCCTATGTCATTTTCAGGTGCACCAAAACTACTGAAATACTGAGAGAACGGGGTAGAAGATTGTTGTGGTTGTGGTTCTTGAAATTGTTGACTTCTTTTATCGATTATATTTTTTTTTTCTTGTCGCAAAAATTCACGAAGATTTGGATCGTCAATGGAATTTAAGTTCGTCAATAAAATTTTATTTTCTTCTTTGTATTCTTTTTGTCTCGAAGCTTAATTTCTTGAGTTACTTGCATTTTCCATCGCCTCAACAAGCCAATTATTTTCGTAATGCATTAATCAAGCATTTATGGGAGAATAGAGGCGAAACTTAAATATTTATGTGGTACTTAAATTAAATTTGACTATGATGTAATATTTATTTAATTATCTTTTATCAATGATCTCACTTTTAGTTAATTTATCCTTTAAAATAATTTTTTAATAAATTATTATATAAGTGGTGAATGTGAATTATGGCTGTCCGGTGGGCCGGTCCCGGGCCTAAACGGGCCTGGCGGGCCGGTCCGGGCAGTCTCGGGCTTTGTGTGGGTTTTTTCTGGCGGTCCCGGGCCTGGCGGTCCCGGGCCTGGCGGGCCTGGTGGGTAAGACCGGCCCGTGACGGGCCTAAGCCCACGTGGTCCTGGGCCTGGCGGGCTTCGTGGGCTTCGTGGGCTTTTAATTAAAAAAAATTATTTAATAAGTATATGTTAAGTATATTTATATATATATATATGTTAAGTTTATATATGTTAAGTATATATATAAAACTTGCTTGGTTGGGCGTCTCTTCTTTTTCTTCAGGGAAAAGGTCCAAATTTACCATCTGTTTGAATATTATAAGCATATAACCTCTATTATATTATTCCGTTAAATTTATCCCCTTTATATCTAATCTCCAATATAGATTTATCCCTTTGGTCCGTTAGTCAGGCGATCCAAAGTCTCTCAAATCATTTTACTTAACTCGCTTTTTCTTTTTCTTAATCCACTATTAGTATTAGTATCCGCTAAAGGTGTCTAACGGGTGGGCCGGGCCGGTCCGGGCCCAATTTTTTTGAACCTGGACGGGTTCCTTACCGGGCCGGTTCGGGCTCCTTCTTAGCGGGTTTAACGGGTTGGGGTATTTTCGGGTAAAAATTGACCCGTACGGGTTACGTGTTAAAGGGGCCGGGCCGGGCCGGGTTTAACGTCTTATATTTTTTTTTTTTTGTAAATTCGTATAACTATTATAATTTATTTTAATAGTTTGTAACTTTGTATTAATTTAAAGAACACAAAGTAAATGAGAAAAACTTGCACTTATAAAGTTTCAATGTAAGACTTTAAGTTTGTATTTCAAAATTAAGTTAGACTTATAAAGTTTCAATTTAAGAGTTTAAGTTATAATTTAAAAATTAAAGTTTCAATTTAAGACTTTAAGTTTGAAACTTTGAATTTAAAAATTGAAGTTTCAATTTAAGCCTTTAAGTTTGAATTTCTAAATAAAAGTTTCAATTTAACACTTTAAGTTTGATTTTCAAAATTAAAGTTTCAATTTAAGAAATTAAGTTTGAAACATTCAAGTTTGAATTTCAAATTTAAAGTTTCAATTTTAAGTTATATTAAGAATTTGTATTACTTTAAAATATAAATTAAAGAATAGAAGGAATATGAGAAAAATTGCACTTGCTGAAAATTGCAAGTGCTTCTTTTATTTCATATTTCATAACTCAAATTTGAAACTTACAAATTGAATGTTTACATCCTTTAAGACTTGAACAAATAACAATAAGTAAATTCAAATATTTTGCATTGCTCTGCTAAGTTCGTCATAATCAATATGAACTGATTGGCCTTCTTCTAGAGTATTTAATTCGGATGGGTGACCACTTGTTAATATATCTCCAAGTTCCTCGTCTTCTGGGCGATCAACATCTTCATGTCCTTGATTTCTTCTTTCCGATCTAATCCAATCTCTCATACATACTAAAACTTCCAAAGCATTGCTTCCCAATGAGTGACGCGTATCTCCAAGTTGTTGTCTTGCTTGGCTAAATGCACTCTCGGATGCAACAGTTGAAATTGGCACATTCATCACGTCCCTAGCCATTGCGTAGAGAACAGAAAATTGCTTTCCATTTTCATGCCACCACCCCAACGGTGAAAAATCCTTTGTGCGAGGCTCTTTTTGTTTCTGCAAGTAGAATTGAAGTTCATCAATGTTCCTGCAACTTGTTTGAGTGTTAGAAAAAGTAGAAAAAATATTAAAACTTTCATCTAATCCATCTTCAGTCAATGTAGCAGAAGTGCTACATTGCATAATAGAATTATTAACATTACCTGCAGCTATATCAATTACATTTGCATAATAATTATATAATTGCTGTAAATAATCATTTAAACTGTTCATAGAAGTATATAAATTTGGGGTTTCGGTTTCCCCAATCTCCATATAAGTATATAAAGCATTCATTAATTGATGACAATCGGACATTTTAATTGAAGGATTTAAAACTGCACCAATTAAGTAAATCGGAGGAATTGAAAAGAAATATTTTTTGAATTTGTCTTGCATATTTGTCACAGCAGCCGTATATTTTTCTTTTTTCTTAAATTCAAAGAGTAGAAAAGAAATTTCCGCTATATGTACTAAACCCATAGCAATAGTAGGGTAATAAGATCCAGAAAACTCAACAGTAGCAATATAAAATTTATGTAAAAATTTAACAACATCATTAATGACCGCCCAAGTATCAGTTGTTAACATACGACTTGGATTCGTACAATGTGCATTAGCAACTTCAGTTATTGGATATCTATATTTATAGCAAACTTTTAAAAATAAATATGTATAGTTCCATCTAGTAACTATTTCTTCTGGCATGAATCGGGGTTGAAGGTTATGTTGGACACACTTATCTTTAAATTCCCTTATTCTAGAATGTCTATTATTTCCTTGAATTACACCAACTACTCTTCTAACAAGACTAATCTCTGTTGAAAATAAATCTAGGCCACTTTTAACAATTAAATTATACACATGACATACACACCTAACATGAAAAGTTTCATTAACAGGTGGTTGCAAATGCAATTTTAATATTGAAATTGCGGCGTTGTTAGAAGCATTATCAAAAGACATACATAATATTTTTTGTTTGAGATTATAAAATTCTACAACTTCACAAATAGTCCTGCTTATAAATGCAGCGGTATGACTTTGATCTTCATCATATCTAAAAGCAATAATACGTTTTTGCATAACAGTATTATCATCTATCCAATGATATGTAACAGTAATATATTCACGTCCATTAACAGCTTGACCAATATCAGAAGTTAGAGATACTCTACAAGGAAGTTTTTCAAACAAATAACGTAAATATGTTTGATATTGTCCGTGAAGTCTGAAAATATCAGTTCTACAAGTACTCCTAGGTATACCTTTAAATAATGGATTGTATATTCTTTGAATATATGTAACATAATATGATGAAGAAGCAAACGAAAAAGGTAGACAACCTAAAGCAATCATTTTCGCTAATTCCTCACGATCCTTCATTTTATCATATTTTACTAACCCTCCAGTAGTAGGGTTAATAGTTGTTTGACTATCATCACCATCTAGGCCCCATTCTATCGGGTGTGAAATTCTCATATACCTACTAAGCGTTCCAGTTCCCCCTAAATTTCCTCCAGTCAAATGTTTAAATGAATCTTTACAAATTTTGCATCTCACTCTATCAGAACCTTCAATTAATTCAAAAAAATTCAAAACCTTACTTCTTTTTCTACGATTACTCGTCGGAGCCATAGGTGGTCTACCCCCAGTGCCACGAGGCCCACGACCACCACCCCTTGTACCAACTCCAACACTACCTACCCCAGCACTAGGTGCACTAGTAGGTGTAGCAGATATCTCTTCTTCAATTCCTATTTCATTATCTTCTATTCCATAATCTTCTTGTAATTGATCATAATCTATATTTTCATTAGGCGATGTTTCGGGAACAATAGATATTGGGCTATTACTACCAGATGCTGAAGAATTACCTCTACGTTTACTCCCCCTACCAGTAACTTTTCTACACGCTTTTTTAGCAGCACTAAACATATTGTAAAATTTAAGGAATTAATAAGCTCAAAATAAATATGCAATTAAAATATTAATAAGAGAAAGAGTTGGAGGGAGTGCACCGAATTAGAGCACTTGGTTATGCAATTCCGAATTTTCGATGTTACCACGAACAAACGTCAAGCCAATATTCCAACTTGAAGTTCAAAACTCGAATGATAAAATACTATAATTGAATTTCAATTATTCAACAAAAATGAGCCAAATAAATTCGAAGATGAAATGAGAAATTATTAAGACTTGAAGTTGAAGACTTGAAATCTTGAACTAGATAATTAGAGAATAGGTGAATGAGAGAATTTGAGATTGAGATGAGAATTTTGAGTGAGAAATGAAGAAGGGGGAGGGGTATTTATAGATTTACATAAGGCTACATTTGTAAATTAAAAATGTGTTAAAAATTAAAAAAAATGGCCAAAACTTCAATAAATCCGTTGGCCAACGGATTTTTTCTGATATAGCCGTTTGGGGTGGGCCCCATATTTCTGAATTTAAAAAAAAAATAAATAAATTTTTTTTGACCGTTGAACCGGGCCGTTAAGTTTACTGTTTGCCGGTTACTGTTTGCCGGACCGGGCCTACCCGGTTCCGGTTACCCGTTCAAATTTTTTTTCCGGAACTAACCCCTACCCCATAAAAACCCAGCCCACCCGGCCCCTTTGCCACCGGTCCGGGCCGGTTCCGGTTTCTACCGGTCTGGGCCGGTCCGGAACCGGTCCAACCCGGCCCGTTTAACAGGTATAATGTTTATCAAAAAATTTTATTAATTGCCTATGTAAATTTACTGGATCTGGTCAAACACAATGGGTGCTTGAGCACCCATAATGCTCTATGTAGATCTGTTTAAATAAGTTAAGATATATATATATATATATATATATGTATTAAGTATATATATAAGTTAAGTTATATATATGTGTTAAGTATATATATTATATGTATATGTATTAAATAGATATATATTATGTATTAAGATATAAATTAAACAATTGTGTAATAATTTTTATTACTAAAAATGACATATTTTTATTAGGCCTCATTTGTTTTTATTAAGATTAAGAGGTCTGAATCTGAATACACGTCTGAATACGAAAATGTATATTAAGATTCAGACGTCTGAATCTGAATACACAACTGAATAATTAATATGATATCTCTGAATCTGGACACTGAATGACTAAGACTGTTTGTTTTTAGTATCTGAATATGTACAGTTTATTTATATTTAAACATAGCATATATAAAACTCAAATAAAATCGTTATTTAACATTATTTCAAATCCTAATGTTCAAACATTAAAAACATATTTCTAATAACAATAATATAAAAGTATCAACCATTTCTTCTTCCTTGCATTAGCTGAAGTGCAAGTTCTTCACGCATATTGTTCATAAATTGTGAATCTTCAGCTGTCCAGCTAGGTCCATTTGTTTCATTCAATATTTGTTCGTGTTCTCCTTCTTCCTCAAATATTACTTGAAGTAAATCATACTGATTAAACAAGTCATCATTTAGTCGCTCTTTTCTGATAAAATTATGAACTGCAAAACATGCAATAACAACATCTCTTTGGACATCAATAGAATATGGAGCCATCTTGTCCAATATTGGGAATCTTGCTTTTAAAACTCCATAAGCACGTTCAATAACATTTCTAAGTTGTGCATGAGCATGGTTAAACTTTTCCTCCTTATTTATGGCATGTCTACGATGATAATCTCCTAACCAATATCGAGTATTACGATATGGTGCGAGAAATCCTCGAGTATTAGGATACACCGCATCACATAAATAGTACTTATCTGTCATTAAAAAAAGGTTAAATGAATATAATAAACATCTAATGCATTATCTTAGAATAGTTTAATAAGTTGTATCACTTACTAGAAGGAGGAAATGGAAATCCATTATCTGGATTAGATGTGATCTCACTTAGGACACGTGCATCATGTGCTACCCCTTCCCATCCAGCATAAACATAAGTGAAGACCATGTTAAAATCACATATAGCTAAAACATTCTGATAGCATTTACCCTTTCCTCTTCCTCCGTAAACAATTTGTTGATTAGCTGGAATAACTGCATGTACTAATGTCCCGTCGAGTGCACCTATTGCTCCCTACAAATAAAAATAATAATTTTATGTTAATAGTTATGAATTTTTTTCTTACGAAGTTATATAATAATTTTATAGCACATAATACCTTAAAAACTTTTCGTAACTTTTTATGAGCACGAGGAATATGTGGATTTGAATCAGATGTTGTACATGATATCATCTCTTTTGCAAATAACATCATTGCTTCAAGAACCTCATGAAAATATTTGTGAACCGTTTGTGAAGAATGTTGAAATCGCCTCTTCATAACCACAAAACGCTCATTATAGGTTATAATGGTAAGAAATATTGCTATCTTTTCTTCGACAGAAATATGTTTGCTATCTATGAGCCATCCTTTATGTCGAAAATGTTGACATAGCCGAACATATGCATCACAGGACATGCGCATCAGTTCTAAACATTGTCGACTAGAGCCGGACAACAATTCTTGTGTGTACTTTTCACCGGATAAAGATGATGTTAAATCTTTATTTCTTTGGCTATTCTTGAGTCTAATATAATTTTTACACCAATATAAGATCATCAACGCTAATACTTGATCTTCAATGTCCATGTCTAAACTGTTGTAACAAAGAGAATGTATTATACACAATAGTAAGCATAACATACTATGTATTTGAATGATATAAAAAGTTACATAATAAAAATAAATTAATTAGTAAAACAACACAATACACATCAAACATACTTCAAATAAGACATTTAAAAAAAGATATATCACAAATTTAAAAAGTACCACGAGCATAATATAATATTAAAAAAAGTGACTAAGCATAATAGATAATAGTTGGGAAAAACAAAGAAGGTTCCATATTATTAATGTCTAATTAATAATCTAGCTAATTAATAAAATCAAAGAAGCTTCATTTTTTTCCCCATGGCCTTAATCCAATTCTCTAATTTGTCGACCTCAGTAATGTTCATCCATGCTTTCCTGTAGCTGTCACCTTGACAAAGTATACTAACAATTGCACTGTATAATGGTTCTTCCCATCCAAGTTCTTCTAATTTTTTCATACACTCTTCAATATCAGGCCCGCAATTTTTTTTAACCAATAACTCTAATGCAATACTTATCTTCTCTTCTATGTCCAATTGAGATGAAGCGGATTTTTTTTTCTTTCCCAAAGGTTTCTTTTCAATTGGAACTGAAGACTGAGATGGATAATCGGTAGGAGCTCCATCATTATTATAACCAATTAGATCTTCGATGCTATCAAGTGTATCTACATCTATAGTAGTAGATATAGAAGAGACACCAGGGCGGGGATATGTACAGCTTGGACTCCAACCATGAACTCCTGTTGCTGTAGAACCCTCAAAAAGTTTTGTACAAAGATCTGGAAAGGGTAGAGGCGAAGTCCTCAATGACCTTGCTTTTGGATGAGCCTATAATAAAGAGACTTTTTATATACACGCTAATAGTTTTTCTTTATAGAAAAAAGAAAACAAAAAGTTAAATTATTAGATAATAAACTAACCTTTATGTACTCATCCCACTCACTATTAGACATTAGAATAGTATTGGTTGTTGGATCATAAATATTGCCAGTCTTTTTGGTTATTGGCAACCAAGCTTGATACTTTTCTTTTAGATAATCATAATGATTCTTCATCTTCTTTTGTGTAACCATAAAGCCATGAGAAGTCTCCAATATTAGTTTAACTTTGTTCCATGAATCTGCCTTTAAACTACTTCCAAGTCTCCCGTTTAAGGATATTTCTTGAATACAACTTTCTAAAAAGGTTTTTACTACATCCATATTTTTCCAACTCGCTCTTGAGCTTTCACTAAATTGTTCCATAGCTGAAATATAAAATAACAATGATTATAGAAAATGAACTGATGAAAATAAAAGTAACAAAACCGAGCCAATCAATGAAAAAAATCCCCAACAAACCTAGCCTTTCCAACAATTTGATATATAAGTTTATATGCCCCCAAGTTAGGTCCTGGAAAGCATCACTTGACATGTAAACTTTTTAAGCTTACTGCAGTTTGCTTATGATTATGACTATATCCTAATACCAACTCTATAATCTCATGGAGTAACAACAAAACTAGCTTTGTCGTTTGGGACCCAACCCGAATATGACACTGTTCAATATATGTCACTGCTTCTTTCATGTCGCACCAATATATAGTTGAGAGTTGAAAAAGAACACATACATAACTTTAAGACCAAATTTTAGTAACATGTACTATCATTATCATTCATATCCTTGTTCATCAGCCAAGAACCATTTATCATTAATATTGTCTGCCCAACAAACAATATTCTATATAATTGATTATGCTATGGAAAAAAGGTAAGAGATAGTTTTGAATACAAAATTAGGATATACAGCTAGCTAAAGGATGAGACTGATAAGCTATCACACAGAGCTAACCTTTTCCTTGTAGTTATGTTATACCTTAGCTAAAAAATATCTATCATAATGTGTTCTGTTGTGAAAACATTGAAAGGAGATCTATGTACTTCCCACAAGTTAAATTGGTTACAGCTAAATTTTCAACATCCAAAAGGCCAAAGCAATGAAATTTTGTTTCTGTATGATTAAGCAAGATAAAATGAGAAGTCCAGGTGGAAGAGGATATCAATATCATGCACATTTAATTAAAAAGCTCGTCATTTTATTATTCCACACAGAAAAGTCGAATGACATAAGTGATAAGACAAAGAAATAGAGTTTTCAAAAATAAGTTAGCCAAGGAAGCAAGCTAGAACTACGTATTGTTATTGTTATTATGCTCTACATAGTGACAGCATGCATGTGCTCATTTTATTGACAACACTTTTAGGTTTTATTTTATGCTATTGGTTATAAACCCAAATCAGATTAGTTGCAGATCCCATACTTTATATTATCCTAAATTTAAAAAGTAAGCAATGTATGAAGGTGCATCTACAAAAGGGATATAATAAGAGCCTTTGAATCTGTTTTCAATTTTGACAACATATTTTACACACAAGACACAAAAAGAGAGAGCTACTAAAGTCTAAGGTCCGACTAAAGTTCAAATACTAATACTCAAGTTCCATGTGATATTGTCGACTCACCAACACATATGAGTTTCAAATTGTCACTTCACGAAGAAGAATAGAAAGTTTAGTAAAAAAAGACGCTCATGAGATGAGGGCGAGAAGAACGTTTATAAGTTCTTTCAAAGAATAAAAAAGTAAAACTTTTACATCATCGTTTTGCTCAGTATCGTCTAGGCCATTGTTAAGAAGTATCAAAAAATTCTCCAAAGTGAGAAAAAGAGGAAGATATGCTACAATTAACATCAAAACTATATGTGGTACAGGACATATTTTTTCGAAAATCTAATAGCCCATGTTCATAACAAACTAGTGAAATAGAAGAAGGTCAAGAGTCACACATGAAACTGAGTCATTAATTCGATGTGCCTTAAGATATTCGAAGCCTACGTGACCTGATAGAATCATGAAACCAGAGATATAATGCTCATATTATGATACATATTAATACTTGGGTTAAAAATTTACTGTCTGAAAAAATCGAAAACCCCTTCGCTAGGACAATCCAGAGATAAACCTCAAACGTTTTGTAAAACTTTCTAAAGTTTCACTGTAGAACCAACTATTAAAGAATAGAATTGAAATCTTGAAACTCAAACAAGTATATCACAATATAATAGCAAGCTTATTGCGAATCTTATAAAATAATAAGAAGAAATTCTAAAGGTTTTAGAACTTACCTGCTGAAGCGAAAATAAATTCGAGTAGACGATGATAGATGGAGAGTGAAACAGAGGCGTGCAATTTATGCACAGAAGATGAAGAAGCACAACGTGAAACTTTGCTAAAATAAAGCAGTAGTTGAGCGAATATTTGCGGAAATAAAGCCGTATCGGTTTTTTCAAAGAGTCTGAACGCTGGTAGGACTTTGTTATGGATCTGACCGAAAAAGATCCTTTCAGACCTATTAAGAGCTTTTTTTAGAGAAAAAACAAATAGACTTAATGGGCTGGATCTGGATAATCAGGATTAAAATTAAAAAAACAAATACACTTAATGGGCTGGATCTGAACCATTAAGATTCAGGCCTCCATTAAGTGCAAACATATCTTTATTAGTCTTCTCTCCCCCAATGGAATGAGCACAACAAGGTACTAATACCACCATTAAAAGGAAAAAAACTAAATAAGATGTGCCAAAGTACAATTTACAACACAATCTACATATCTCTAACAAATCTCATAAATCCTTCAAGATTTGGAGGAGGTTCCGTTGGCGGTGGTGGAAAAGAAGCTTGTTCATCACCACTTCCCGGCGAAGCAGCATCCTCAACAAGCTCCGCAATCATTTCTTCGTAAGCGTCATCCACATCCGGTTGTGATTCTGCAAGTCCAAAGTTTCTTCTTTCCGAGCGGATCCAATCTCTAAATAGCACCGACTTCTCCAAGCTCTCCCTCATAGATGCTCTATGATCTCCTATTTGAAGTCTTGCTTGGCTGAAGGCGCTTTCTGATGCAACTGTTGAAGCTTGAATAGATAATATATCGCGAGCCATACTTGCAAGAACATGAAAATGTTTTTCCCGTAACTTCCACCATTCCAAAAGCTCAAAACTCCCGTCTGGATTCTCCTTCTCTAGTCCCTGCGACAAATAAACTTGAAGCTCGTTTAGATGAGAAGATTCATCAAAATTATCTCCTTGAGAACCCCTAAACTCCGTCCAAGATTTAAGTGCCTTCAAGCCCGCGACTCTTTTGGACGACTGTGAAGTAGACGAAGTAGGGGTTGAAACATTTGGCCTAGAATTTTGTAAGGCTTGTTGGTATGCATTATAAATTGTTTGAGTATTAATTTTAATTGATGCTTTTGCATCTGCAAGAGTAGCACGTTCTTCTACTGTTAGATCTAAAGCGTTATAAATATTTGTATACCAAAAATGAGGACCTCCTAATTTCATTGTAGGGTTTAAAATTGCTGCTTCACCATAAATAGGAGGGATAGGGAAAAAATATTTTTTAAATTTTTCTTTCATTGCATTTATAGCAAGTTCATAAATAGGCCCACCCTCGTTATAATCTACAAATAATGCACATAATGCTGCAATATAAACTAAACAATTAGAAATAGTTGGATAATATTGCCCGGAAAATACATTTGTAGCAGCGTGAAAATGTTCTAAAAATCTATAAGAGTTTTAACATTAGTCCAATCTTGGGTTGTAAGCATTTCATCATCATCCACACCCCAACCCGAGCATTGAACGTTGCATTAATAGGGTTCCTATATTCGTAAGCAACTACTAAACTTTCGTACATATAATTCCACCTAGTGGGCAAGGTTTAGGAACCTTTCTTTCTCTAAGGCCATATTCATCACATTTTTTTAATACTCCCTAAGTCTACTTCTGCGGTTAGAATAAAAAAGCCAATTAAGAGCCATTCTAACCTTTTCAATTTTTACATTTAAAATTCGCATACCATCACCGACAATTAAATGATAAATATGACAAATACATCTAACATGAAACATATTACTAAATGCAGGATTTAATGTGTTTGTAAGAATTCCTACTGCACTAGTGTTACTAGAAGCATTATCCATAGAAATTGACATTATTTTATCATTAATGCAAAAATATCTACAAATATCACCAACGTGTTAGCGATAAACTTACCTGTGTGACGGGAGTTAATTATTCTATACGCAAGAATGCGTTTTTGCATTATCCACTCCTCGTCAATCCAATGACTAGTAACAGTTAGGTAGTCACAATCATTATTACTTCTACCAATATCGGTGGTAATAGAAATTCTATTAGTTATATGACTAAATAAATACCGCAAATATTTTTCGTATTCATGTTTAAATTTATATATATCGGCCTTCACTGTTGCACGAGGCCAACCTTTATAAGTAGGATTAAAAACTTTTCTAATATAATGCACAAAATTAGGATTAGAAGGAAAAGTATACGGTAAACACATAACGGTAACCATCTTTGCTAATTCTTCCCTATCTTTATTTGGATCATAATATAATATACCTCCGGTGACAGTGTTAATTCCAGGTTGAACTAGATTAGAACCTGTACTAGGGTTACCCGCATTTTCTACACTTGTCCCCTCTAGCAGTGCTTTTAATCTGTTATATTTAGCTTTTTCAGTAGGGTGTGTTTGTATGTGCCTAGTCAAACTACCCGTGCCACTACGGTCTCCGGTAAATTTATGCACCAAAATTTTTTACAATAATTACATTGAGCCTTATTTTGATCTCTCAGTTGACTAAAAAATTTCCAAACTAATGACGTTTCTTGGCGTTTAGAAGATTGTCTATTAAAAGTAGGTGTTTGTACAAGTGGGTGTTGTGGTGCATCAGTTGGGTTATTAGCCGGACTAGTAGGTGTGTCATCTAAATCCGGTTGGGTTTCATCTAAATCCTGTTGAGTTTCATCAAAATCCTGTTGGGTTTCATCAAAATCCAATTGCCTATGAACTTGTAAATTAGGATAAAGAGCAGTCATAATTTCATTATCTAGTTGATCTTCTCGTGAAATATTATGACAAAAGTATCGCTAAATTGAAAACAGGGATTATCACTATCAAGAATAATTGGACCACTAGGACGGGTAGGTCGGGGAACCGGGGGGGGGGAAGGTTAGTTGGTTGACGACTACTTTCACCCATTTTAGCTTTTTCCTTAGCACTAAACATTTTTTTCAATGAAAATGCCATTTTAATTATAATTATGCAAACAAAATCACACAAAATATATTATTAAAAATTAAGAGTTGGAACGACTTTACCGAATTGACGAACAACTTCTTCAAAATTGATAATTGCAAATTGTTGAAGACTTGAATACTTCAATTCACCAACTTCACAAAATTTCACAAAATTTGAATAACAATATAAGCAATTGAGAGAGATTGAGAGATTATGATAGATTGATGAATTGGTGAGTTAAAATGAAAGAATGGGGGGTATTTATAGTTGAGAATTGGGAAAAAGTGTAATTATATAAAGTTTGGGGTTATATTAAAGTTTGGGGACCATTTGGCTAAATTTTAAAAACAAAAAACGGCTAAATTGAGGCTCCAACGGCTATTTTTGAAAATCTGGCCGTTGGGCCATTTTTTAAAAAAAAAATCTTTTTTTTTTTAAAATTACCGTTAGGACCGCTAAGGCCCGCCAAGCCCGCCTGGACCGGCCCGGGACCGCTAGCCGGTCCCGGTCTTCGCGGTCCCGGTCTCACGGGCTAATTGTATAGGACCGGCCCATGACGGTTTTTTAAGCCCACCTGGGCCCGGCACGGCAGGACCGGCCCGCCAGGACCGCCAGGCCCGCCAGGACCGCGGTCCCGGTCCGGGCCCGGTCCGGAACCGGCCCACCAAGCAGCCTTAATGTGAATTATACATATTGAATATGAAAAAAAGAAAAAAATAGTATTGGTTTGAAGAAATAAAAAATGAAAAGTAAATAGAAGATAATAATATAATATGGAAGAGAGAGAAGATTTGGTGTAAAAAACGGTGTAATGGTTGGAGTAAATTTGGTGTTACACCATTTTGGTGTGAAATTTGGTGCAAGAAATAGTGCTAGCCTTGGAGATGGTGTAAAATCAATGTTGCAGTTGGAGTGTAGCTTCTGTTGTTGGCAAAGGTAGTACAATGCAGAGATGTTTATCATCCTAGCTGGTGAAACAAGTATGGTATCTAAGTGGTGATGAAAAGTAGAGGGCAGGCCCATTATCATATGAGTTACTGCAACTGGTGGATTTCTTGGTTCTCAATTTTTATTTTATTTTTTATATTGTGGTTTAAAGCTGAGTGGCTGAAAATTCTGAAGATATTCTAGATATAGTAGAGTAATTCATATGAAATGGAGAGATGGATATTCTGGAAAATTCCTTGTTTATCGCATGAAAAAGAGGAGGGACAAAGTAATTCTGACGTTGGTGTCTCCATTTTATGCTTTGGTCAGCTTATTTCGTTCCTTGTTTCGTTTCGTTTCCTGTGTGACCTTGTATAATATTTTGTTGATTTTCATAAATCATATAGAATTCCATTTTGACGTACTGTATTTGTGAGGGTATCATAAACTTACTTTTGGGGATCTTTGTTGATCATCCTTGGAGTTGAAAATTTAATGCATCCAATACCTGTTGGCAATTGCTTTGGGTGATCTTTCATTTGCTTTTCTAGTTATACTGCCAATAGTTGGTCTAAGTTTCTATACTCTGATTTCTCAGCTAATTTTTTTTCTACTATTCCAAGGTGTCCCAAGTGCGTGGAGTTAAAACTTCCTCGTGAAGGAGCTGCTTTCTGGTTTGTAGCTATGACCATTCTCTTTCTGAACTATCTTTTCCATCTTTCATTATTGAGCTGAAGCTTAATTTTACGATTACTGATATGCATAACTATATCATAGCTGAAACCATCAATCTGTTGGAAATAAACTTTTTTTGGGTAACAGCTTGTACATAGGATGTATATGTTCGGTATAGCTCTTGTGATGCTAGAGAGAGATAAGGTTGTGCCTGCTGCTTGTTAAAGATTTAATGGGTGCATATCTCTGCATCTTTAATGCTATGTTTGCAGAATTTTCTATAGTAGGACTATTTGGCACATTGCATAGCTTGATTGCCTATTTGCATAAGTTGTTCTATGTCAAAAACTTAAGTTTTCTCTGGTGGGAATCGGACTAATTAAAGGACATCATAAAATATAACATTGCAGCTAATAAACAAAACGTTATAAGGATTGCAACTACATTTCTATGAGACCAATGTAAAGTGGAACACTGGAACTTGAAAAGTTATCTGCTGCAGTGTGCTGTGATTATGAACCAAAAAAATGGAAGGCTAATGAGATGAGGCTCTTTCGATAAAAAATATTTAGATCTTTGTCTTCTCTGGTCACTAGCTTGATACTTTGGTTTTGATGCAAGATGCTTCTTGTCAGCACGCAGGATTGTTTCAAGTCATCTTGGAGCTCTCACAAGTCTGTCCACTTGAAGGCAAAATTATCTTCTCTGGGAGCTGAAACTTCAGGAACAGCCTCACCTAGCGATGGTTGGCTATATTGCTTGAGGAAAGGACAGGCTCGAACACCCAAACTTCCGCATTTTGACTGGGCTGGGTATGTTTGAGACGGTTCATACTCTTAGCTAATGAATTTTGTACTTACCTCTCTGATGTTACTTTGTTGAGGATTGCTATGGTTTCTCTTCAATTAGAAAAGGTAGAAGTTAGAACAACACATTTATTAGTATAATGGATTACTTTTAACTTGATCTCAGCTAGTTTATGATGAAACTAAAACTGGCTGGCATAGTCTATTTTGGAGTCAGTGTGTTGCCTTCCTCCTCTACTTGTTTGGATGCTTTTTTTTATTGTTCCTAACCTTGTTGGGTTTTGGAATGCATATTTCAACTGGCATTTAGTCCAGCTATAGTTTCTTAGACTTGCTTGCTCTGGCGCAGAGAATCACTGAAGGGTCTTGACAAGTTCCTATTGAAACTAAAATAGGGTAGCATAGTCTATTTTGAGTCACAGTGTTTCTCTTCCTAGTCCTTAACTTAACTGGATTAATGAAGTCTTCTTTGCTTATTTCATGTTCAAATTATGTAAACCTTATTTTATATATCTTTCTGCAATTCTCACTGCCTTTTCTCTTAAACCTTTTTTAAAGAAAATTATTCAAAACTCATCTAGTTCTGTTACCAGTATTTCTTTCTCAAAAAAGAAAATTATTCAATACTCATTTTTGCTACCGAAACATGGTGTTATAAACCTAAGTGGTTGTCCAAGCAGCTATATGTTATAAAGAGTTGTCACGACCCAAACCTGGTCGTGATGGCGCCCAACCCTAAAGATAGGCAAGCCAGACCAACGACTGTGGATGATTGTTTCCACAGTTAAAGACCAGTCCCAAAAGGACAAATTTCAAGAAGAATATATGAGTCAATAGATACTCCAATAATAATAGTATAATTAAATACTGAGAAGTGCGAACATCGAAACAACACTCCCAAAAGATCTGGGGTCATGATTCTAGAGCCTCTAAACAAAACTGAATAGTCATACAAATACTGAATGAAATACTCAAGTCTGAAACATATAGTAATAACTGAATGGAAAGAGAAGCTAGGTTCTGCGAACGCCGGCAGCTACATCAGCAACTCGAATATACTCTAAAACAGGCTGGAACGCTCGTCTAACCCTCCTTTGTATCTAGATCTGCACACAGAGGTGCAGGGAGGAGTAGGGGTGAGTACTAAGTACTTAGTGAGTAAAAAGTATATAAAATAGCTGAAAGCAGGAAATCCACAAAATACCAAAGAGCAAAGCTAAAACTACAATCCGATACCTACCACGAACTAACAACAGCAGCAAATCACAAATATCACAGGTAATTTACAAACAAGAATACAATGCAATGCACATGACCGCTACGGCGCGTAGCCTGATCCGTTTAACATCGACGACGCTAACTGGGGGTGTGTACAGACTTCGGAGAGGCTCCTTCCGCCCAAGTGCAATATCATATCATCTGCTGCGGCATGCAGCCCGATCCTTATATCATCTGCTGCGGCGTGCAGCCCGATCCATCCTCAGTCCACAACATGCATATGAGTCACACAATAGCTCAAATTATTTATTTCCAGGTTCCAGTTCATTAATAATGAAAATACATAAATTTTATTTAATTTTTCAAGAATTGGTGACTTGGCATTTCATAATAGTGATTTCAAACCAGGACTAAGATCAGTGATTAAGCAAACCAAGCTATCACATATATATATCTATCCCCTAGGGAAACTACAGGTCGGCACAAGGCCCCAAATATCGCTTACAACCCACAAATATATCTAACACAGTGTGCGTTTCAACCGCATATAACATATTATTCATATCCGGGATGGACCAAGTCTCAATCCCAGTCATAATCAATCTCGCACCTGCCATGGGGTGCGAGCCACGCCCTACTAGCGTCACAATGTGCTAAGTCGGGGTTTCGAACTCTCAGGCTACCATATACACTAACTACTCACCTCTAGCCGGTCGTGGACTCGTCCGCGATGCCTTTTCCCTTTGAATTTGCCGCCTCGTGTGTCGAATCTAGTCAAAACCACAGCAATTATATCAATATGGGTCAAAGAAACATAGTACAATCTAATTTACTTGAAATACGCAATAATGCACCAAGTTGGTAAACCTGAGCCCCAGGCCCACTTCTCGAAAATTTTCGAAAATTATCCCAACGGATTACTCGTCTTGCCACGAGTCCGTGCATATAAAATTTATCGAAATCAGAGTTCGAATGGCCTTTCCCAAAATTCGTTTTCATAATTTAGGCCCTAGTTTTTCACAAATTCTACCCAATTTTAGGAATTTTGGTGTTGATTCTAGCATAAAATCATGTTTTTGAGTCAAGAAACTTTACCTCCATTGATTACCCATTGATTTCTCTCTTAAAAATCGCCTTAGAAGCTTCTTCCCGTTCCAAAATTGGAAGAAAACTCGACCTGCTCATTATAGGTATACTGTTCACGCGTTTTATTGCTCCCAATGGATTCCTTGTGAAATTCTAATGAATTTAGGCTTTTGAATCACTCAATTTGATCTTATAATGAAGGAGATATGTAGGTTTTAAGATTTGCAAATAGTGCAGGTTTTTAATACGCCGTCAGGGGCAGTTTTGTCATTAACCTGAAAATCTGGGCAACCTTACTAAAATGGCCATAAAATCCTCATACGATGTCCAAATTTGATGATTCTTGTTGCTACGGGTCCGTTATTACGATACGGATCTAATGCTTCATTCAAAACGCTAATCAGAGCTCATTTGTTTAATATGATATCATTTATGCTTGAAGAAACGATGTCGAAACATAAGAAAAATGAGCACAACGCAACCCAAACCTATTCGAAACTCACCCGAGATCCTCGGGACCGCATACGAACATATTAACATGTCACATATGGTCATGCAAACTTAGTTTCACTCTCAAATCACTAAAACTAACATCAAAACACCAAATTTACATCGGATTCAAGCCTAAGTTCTTCTAAAACTTCCGAAACTTGCGTTTGATCTAAAACCCGACCTAAACACCTCCGAATGACATGAAATTTTATACGCATATCCAAAATCACCTAACGGAGCTACTGCAACTGTCGGAATTTCATTTCGAGCCCCAGATCAAAATCTCACCTACCGTTCGGATTTCGCCAAAATTCAACCTTAGCCAATTCAAGCCTAAAACTACACCGGACCTCCGAATTCGATTCCGATTGCTCTCCTAAGTCATAAATGATCCCCCGAAACTAGTCGAATCATCATAATCCATTCTGAGCTGTCTAACTCATCAGTTAACATTTAGTTGACTTTTCCAAACTATTCTTCTCATAAAGAGGCTTATTGCCTCATTTCTATCAAATTTCCCTCCGATTTGCTTCTAACTCTCCAAACACATATGAATTAACATGTTAAAGTATTAAATGAAGAAAACGGGGCGAGTCGGGTCGTTACATTCTCCCCAACTTAAACAAACGCTCGTCCTCGAGCGTATGGAGAATTGTTCTAGAAGCCATCTGGTAGTGGAATGGTCTTACCAATCATATACCCGGGTTGGTCCCTCGCCCCCTATCTCGCATAGACCTGATAAACACAACACAGCTGAACTTTCGCAGTTCATTTAATCCATGACCAAACCATAGAACCACACTGCACTTCCAAAAATCAGTCACCCGATCAGAAATTCACGTTCGTACTTAGTGTAAGCCCGTACCATCTATAATAACCCATCCTTGCACCCTCGGGTGAAAACATATGATGTACCGCCTAAACCAAACGCTTAGAATCATAACTTCTATTCACAACAGTTGTCCCCAGCAACCAATTATCGGCAGAGAACCTCTTATTAGCTAAAGCCTTATTTTCACACTTTCCTATACTACTAACGATGAATGAAACACTCTATAAATCGTAATCATCTCTCAGATCAACTACTCATGAAACCACTTCCCTTAACTGATATCACAATAGATTTACGGGTCAAACCTCGATATTATCTTCCTAACAAGCTGAGATCAAATCTGTCTGTATTCATTAATGAACCCAACGATCACCTCGAATCCAACACCACTCTGGTGATATGATACCTCGATACAAGTCTAAACTACATCTTGCATAATACACGCACCAGTAAGTAAGAAAGAATCTGAACACACTCAAATCATGTCAAATGACTCAAACGAAAGAGTTGTACCTCAAGCTCATCAATGCCCTTACAATACAAGGCTGAGACCCCGTCTCACATCATAGAAATAGAACGCCTGAATCTACTCCAAAAGGTCATAACTCCCATAGCCTCGCTACAATGCGTGATCCTATCCCAACACCGTTACACCTGCAGCACATCAAGCCGCTATGCTCAAAATCAACAACCACGCACATCATCATGCCTGATCCTAGTTTCCACTGTGCGAATACATGCACCCATTTGATACCTAATCATTTCATGAAAGATACTCAATATTTACCTGTGCTACCATGCAAACCCGAATATCACTAGTGGATCCAACAAGAACATGCCACAATACTACCGAAATTTAATCAGTTTAATCATATTACCTTTTTCTGAAACACATACTCGCGTTAACTCGCTATGATTAGCAACACCATTTCCTTGGACATATGAGAGCCATTCACCCTAATCATATGAAGCTCGATTATCTAATCGCTTGGAAGGAATCACTACACATTCCATGCTCTGCATAACATACACATGCCTTGTGCAAATTCTTACAATGCTGACATGATGGATGAGATCCGTATACATTCTTAGCCACCATCGAGACAACAATTCATTAGTTTTATACTCTTGGCAAGGACTATCACCTTATTTTGAACCAAACAATGGTCTTAGCTCTTTACCTTACTTCATATACTCAGATTGCACTGATCTCGAATTCAATGATCTCGTTTCACTCGGTACGAACTGCTCGGGCAATAAGCCACTCCAGACATAAGTAAATGTCTCATATGATGCCCCAATGTGCCAATGGGTTACCGATTCGAATGCGGTACTAAAGAAAACGGGCTTTGAAAGGAAATTATCAAATCCTACGCACTAACATAATACTTTCCTTGGAAAACAGGAAGCAAGACATACCACGATGGCATATAGAGAACTATACTCGATACCACACTGTTGCGGCATGCAACCCGCTCCAGATAGCATACCCATGGCGGCGTGCCACCCGATCCACACATAACTATCACATAAGAACATGCTCATCGAGCCAAATTTGCTCATTATAACATAATACCGAGTATCGGTCGTACGCATGCTAAGTGCATGATATCATCCATGAGGGATATTTAACGTTATAAACTACAAAACTCAAGCACAACTGAGGTGCGATGTACAATTGGAATTTCAAAAGCCAAGATGCTCGTATAACGTCATTCCTACATGGATTCTTAACATATAGCAATTTCTCAAGCCGTTTCACACTCACCCAGCGCAATGCATCGCTACGCAAAACATCCGACAAAGAAACATCAACTAACTACTCCTCCACGAGGACCGCGTTACAAAAATGTACACTATCTAACTGGCCTAATAACCTTTCAAAGGTCCATGATAACTTCCATTTTCTTCATAGAACACAAGAACAACCATCATAATCGGAGTAATCCTCCCCAGTTCACAACCCAATATGCCACGTGCCCTCCCGGCATGGATTCCTCAATTTAACGACACTATCATAACTTTCATACTTGGTTTACATCTTTAACTAGTCAAGTGACTGCCTATCACACTTTATAATCTTTTAGTGGAACACACTCCTACAACCTACCACAACAATATCTGGGGCGCACTTCCAAACCACTCGTAGCACTCACGCTGAAGAGCGATCAAGAATCATTAACCAGGACACAACACCGCTATCAGGTGATGCTGAAGACGATATTAATTTATGTTAACCATCGAAACTTCCTTCCTGCTTGTTCGATCTCTTGACATCTTGTCAAAACTTTTCCTTCACTCGTGCCATTCTCGGCTCAATTTCTACAGTCAGAACTGGTTCGCTAGTATACATTAAGACAGAACCAACATAGCACATAATCGTGCAATTAGCTACTCAACGCAGTCTCCCCAACTCAGCTCGAAGGCATATATCACAACTCACTATACTCATAACACGTAGGCAAAGATTCGGCCTCAAGTCCTCCAGATTGGCCCAACATGAACTCACTTAGATTACATCTCGCTCCTCGATCGGGGAATCTCCAACCGTCGATGCAGATGTAGTACTGAATGCTCGCATGCGCGTACAGACGCGTGGAAGGAATTTCAAGAGTTATTCTCAAGCTGAATCAAATACGCACGATAAAAAGTCCAAGAAAGTGAAGTGTTTCCTAAAAGTTATGTAGCCTCCCGAGGGTAGATACGGACGTCTACGTACCGATCCGCGAGAGCCTACTAAACCGGCTCATGACTCGCGAGGCCTAGTAACCTAGGCTCTGATACCAACTTGTCACGACCCAAACCTCGTCGTGATGGCGCCCAACCCTAAAGCTAGGCAAGCCAGACCAACAACTGTTTCCACCGTAAAGACCAGTCCCAAAATGACAAATTTCAAGAAGAATATATGAGTCAATAAATACTCCAATAATAGTAGTATAATTAAATACTGAGATGTGCGAACATCGAAACAACACTCCCAAAAGATCTGGGGTCATGAGTATAGAGCCTCTAAACAAAACTGAATAGTCATAGAAATACTAAATGAAATACTCAAGTCTGAAACATATAGTAATAATTAAATGGAAAGAGAAGCTAGGTTCTGTGAACGCCGGCAGCTACATCAGCAACTCGAATATACTCTGAAGCAGGCTGGAACGCTCGTCTAACCCCCCTTTGTATCTAGATCTGCACACGGAGGTGCAGGGAGTAGGGGTGAGTACTAAGTACTCAATGAGTAAAAAGTATATAAAATAGCTGAAAGCAGGAAATCCACATAATACCACAGAGCAAAGCTAAAACTACAATCCGATACCTACCACGAACTAACAACAACATCAAATCACAAATATCACAGGTAATTTACAAACAAGAATGCAATGCAATGCACATGATCGCTACAGCGCGTAGCCCGATCCGTTTAACGTCGACGACGCTCACTAGGGGTGTGTACAGACTCCGGAGGGGCTCATTCAGCCCAAGCGCAATATCATATCATCTACTGCGGCATGCAACCCGATCCTTATATCATCTACTGCAGCGTGCAACCCGATCCATCCTCAGTCCACAACATCTATATGAGCCACACAACAACTCAAATTATTTATTTCCACGTTCCAGTTCATTAATAATGAAAATACTTAGATTTTATTTAATTTTCCAAGAACTGGTGACTTAGCATTTCATAATAGTGATTTCAAACCAGGACTAAGATCAGTGATTAAGCAAACCAAGCTATCACATATATATATCTATCCCTTAGGGATACTACAGGTCGGCACAAGGCCCCAAACATGGCTTACAACCCACAAATATATCTAACAGAGTGTGCGTTTCAACCGCATATAACATATTATTCATATCCGGGATAGACCAAGTCTCAATCCCCAGTCATAATCAATCCCGCACCTGCCATGGGTGCAAGCCACGCTCTACTAGCGTCACAATGTGCTAAGCCGGAGTTTCGAACTCTCAGGCTACCATATACACTAACTACTCACTTCTAGCCGGCCGTGGACTCGTCCGCGATGGCTTTTCCCTTTGAATTTGCCACCTCGTGTGTCGAATCTAGTCAAAACCACAGCAATTTTATCAATATGAGTCAAAGAAACATAATCCAATCTAATTTACTTGAAATACGCAATAATGCACCAAGTTGGTAAAACCTGAGCCCCGGGCCCACTTCTCGAAAATTTCCGAAAATCATACCAACGGATTCGTCGTCTTGCCACGAGTCCGTGCATATAAAATTTATCGAAATCGGAGTTCAAATGGCCTTTCAAGACCCAAAATTCGTTTTCATGATTTAGGCCTTAGTTCTTCACAAATTTTATCCAATTTCAGGAATTTTGGTGTTGATTCTAGCATAAAATCATGTTTTTGAGTCAAGAAACTTACCTCCATTGATTACCCAAAAATCGCCTTAGAAGTTTCTTCCCGTTCCAAAATTGGAAGAAAACTCGACCTACTCATTATAGGTACACTGTTCACGCGTTTTATTGCTCCCAATGGATTCCTTGTGAAATTCTAATGAATTTAGGCTTTTGAATCACTCAATTTGACCTTATAATGAAGGAGATACGTAGGTATTAAGATTTGCAAATAGTGCAGGTTTTAAATACGCCGTCAGGGGCAGTTTTGTTATTAACCTGAAAATCTGGGCAACCTTAGTAAAATGGCCATAAAATCCTCATACGATGTCCAAATTCGATGATTCTTTTTGCTACGGGTCCGTAATTACGATACGGATCTAATGCTTCGTTCAAAACGCTAATCGGAGCTCATTTGTTTAATATGATATCATTTATGCTTGAAGAAACGATGTCGAAACATAAGAAAAATGAGCACAACGCAACCCAAACCTATCCGAAACTTACCCGAGATCCTCGGGACCGCATACAAACATATTAACATGTCACATATGGTCATGCAAACTTAGTTTCACTCTCAAATCACTAACTAACATCAAAACACCAAATTTACATCGGATTAAGCCTAAGTTCTTCTAAAACTTTCGAAACTTGCATTTGATCTAAAACCCGACCTAAACACCTCCGAATGACATGAAATTTTGTACGCATATCCAAAATCACCTAACGGAGCTACTGCAACTGTCGGAATTTCATTCCGAGCCCCGGATCAAAATCTCACCTACCGTTCGGATTTCGCCAAAATTCAACCTTAGCCAATTCAAGCCTAAAATTACACCGGACCTCCGAATTCGATTCCGATTGCTCTCCTAAGTCATAAATGATCCCCCGAAACTAGTCGAATCATCAGAATTCCATTCCGAGCTGTTTAACTCATCGATTAACATTTGGTTGACTTTTCCAAACTATTCTTTCTCATAAAGAGGTTTATTGCCTCATTTCTATCAAATTTCCCTCCGATTTGCTTCTAACTCTCCAAACACATATGAATTAACATGTTAAAGTATTAAATGAAGAAAACGGGGCGATAAATCCCATAACGACGAGTCGGGTCGTTACAAGAGTAAATAAACTTTTGAGTTCTTTTGGAACCAAAAGTCAACCAGCACTAATTATTTGCACTGATATTGGGGTAAGTGCAAAAATTCGCTTGATTCTCAGCAGTAAGCTGATGTCAAAGTATTCAACACCTTGTGTCTTTGGAAAGGATTATTCAATACCTCGTGTTTTGAAGATGAATTATCCAACTTCCTCTTCTAGGATTCCGATGTTAAAGATGAAAAGTTTTCTAGGCTTCTATGCTTATATTTTTATCCTTGTTTGTTTCCTTTTTGTGTGAAGCTTTTGATAGCTGAAATAGGAAGATAACTAGATAAATTAACTAGCGTTTTAGTTTCTTAGTTCCAACAAAAAATATTGAGCTTTACTTGGTTCCGTAGCATACTGCGCTCTTCTGTTATATAACCAAAAAAGCTAGTTTCCTTTTTATCTTTCAATTTCTGTTTCATCTTTCTGCTCCTTTTGAACATAGTTTTTGCTGTAATACACTGCTGCAAGGATGCCACATCCGTTCTCCCTTTTTTTTTCGTTTTCTTTCCCCCCTTTTTCTCTTATGTTCTTACAAAGTTGCTGCTAATGTTTGTTGTCTAAAAACCTATGGTGCCGCCTTCTTTCAGGACGCTAAGGCCCTATCCGATATCAAAAAAGCGTCTTGTACCTGATCATATCGATCGACCTGATTGGGCAGATGATGTGAGTTATTTTATCTTATTTCTGTATATTGCAAGTATTAGTCAGTCATACGCACGCGCGCACGCACACGCACACGCACGCGCTCCATATTTTTGCGATCTCTTATGGAGCTGAATAGCTAAAAATGTTGACAATTGCTTCTATTAATTTGCTTATCATAAGGAGCTTATGTGGTTAATATTTCATGTTTTTCTCGTTCTGAAGATTAACGATAGAAAATATGTTATGCAGTTTATTTTGTTTGTCTTATTTTGTAGGGTATCCCAAAAATTGAACCCAATAGTGATTTACAGCATGTCGTTGAGGTACCATTTACGTTTAGTAATGATTTGCAGTTATATTAGATGTTTGTGCGGTAACAAATTAAATTTTTGCTCACACCACCTGTTTCTGCTCTAAACAATCTGAAGATCAAAACTCCGGAGCTGATTGCAAGGATGAGAGAAACATGCCGAGTAAGTATTATCAGTTTATGTTTTCTGATTATGTTCTACCAATAAATTATCTTCTTAATTAGTCTTGTCATAATTCAATATTTTCATTGTCTGTGAAGCATAGTCGTTTATTATACATTAGCTATGCTATGCATTTGCCTGTCCTTTATTGAATACCACGTACTAGTCTTTTTCTAAGTAGCTTCCACTACTTTTTCATCACAATGTCTCAGGACAGTAAATGAGTTGTGAAGTTAATATGTGTATATTCTTGGAAGGTTGATGATTCTTGTCATCGTTTAGAGTATTGATGTGGTTTAGAGAGAAACTTCTAAGGGACTTCTGGGAATGTGTGATGTCACATTTAAGATTCTAGCAACTAAAAGGGGAGGAAAATAACACTGAGGAAATGTGTGAATGGAGAATGGAGTGTCACCAGACCAGCAAGAAAAAATGCATACATTGTGCCTTGTAATTTGTTTTGTTAATACATGCAATTGCTTCCTCAAGACTTATGTGAGATCTGAGTGAGATTGAAGCCTAGAAGGTATGTGTTCGCATATATTTTAGAGATCAGAAAGAAACGAAGTTAGGAAGGTAAGGTGCTCTATAATGAGGCGTCAGATTTCATTCGGCGTTAGATTTCATTCGGCATTAGATTTCATTATATGACAGGATACTTTCAAGCTATGATAGGTGAAATTTTGATGGATTAACCAATAACTGGAATCAAGGTCCTGAGTATATTTCTCTGACTTGGGCTGTCTCCTTCCTGCAGCAGTGCTTTTGGATAGTATCTTTTGATTGGGTTTATAAGCACCTAAGGGGCGTGGGGTTTCCATAACAGATAACTGACATCAGTGGTTACAGGAATGTTGACACATTTGTATATCCATCATCTATTGTCTAATAATTGAGAGCAAAAAAGGGAGTGGTTACACTCACTTGCAAAAACATGCAATAACCTTGATGCCCGCTAAAGCAGTATTAGGCTAGAACTGATAGTCGTCCCACTAAGAGTAAACCAGGGGCACCAACCTCATTTACAGAAATCTTATATTTCATTCCATTTACTTATCCTACTATCCTCTATCGGGCTGACTATGATGGATGGTTAGTGTTCCTAAGGCTATAAAGTTAACATGTCATGCAGCTTTGGCAAAGAACCATGGTCTAAGCATGTTCATTGGTTCTTCGCCAGTCTTTAGGATGCATAATTGGTTTTATTATCTTCAAGACCCAAATCTTAACCAGAACAATGATTCTTATAATATCTGTGAGTCATACAATGATCTAAGCTTTCTTGGTTGAGAGATGGCGAGGGACAAATATTTGGCAATACTTTGCTCCTTCTATTTTATTGCATTTCTTGAAGTACTTGTTTATTCATATCGTACCTTCAGATAGCAAGGGAAGTTCTGGATGCAGCGGCTCGTATTATTCGGCCCGGCGTGACAACTGATGAAATTGATGCGGTGGTGCATGAGGCTACTGTTGCCGCTGGTATGCTGATAGGGCTCTGATTATTTTAATCACTTCTAGTAGTTGCAATTGGTTGTGAAGGCCATTCCCAACTTGTTAGATTTTATTATATTTCAGGCTTTAGTGAAGTTTGTGTTAAAGCACAACCACTTATTTCCTCGACTTACAAGTCACTTTTTTCGTGCATATTACACATTTTACTTGTACTTATTTTCTTTTAAATATTTGGTAGAAGGTGATGTTTCCTTTGCTCCCCAAAATTGATACTCGACATGGTCTGAGCTCCTGGTTCCCCCAAAAAAGAAATGTTCCTGGTTCCATAAGACACTTAATCCTTGCGCTTGTATTTCAGTATGATGCTCTCTGCTAAGTTAGATTGTAGGAAAATCATCCTAGCTGAAGTTTGTTGGCTTCATATTTATCAATAACAGTGCTTAGCAAATCCTGTTCTTAAAGAAATTGCTTTATATTGGATCACCTGTTCTTCTAATATGTGGAGCTGCTGTTTAACTCTTTCTTTTGGTGGCATATGCAGGTGCATATCCATCTCCGTTGAATTATCACTTTTTCCCCAAGTCATGCTGCACGTAGGTACTTTATCTTGTAAATGTTCTGTATGCACTGTTATGCAGGTTCGAAAATTTACTTAAAGATGGAATTCTGTCTGCTTGTTGCAGGTCAGTCAATGAAGTTATCTGCCATGGGATTCCAGATGCAAGGTTAGTGTTACATTAAGCACCGAACTAGTTCTCATTTGCATTTCATGTCTCCTCCCCACTTTGTTTTCGGGTGAGGGAGAGGGGGGAGTGTGTTGTTATCAAGTTACTTTTTTTTGAAAGATTAATCATGATTTAACTACTGATGAGTCTTGGCAGTCTCTTTTCTCAATTTTCACCTGCGCCTGAGCTCTTTCCTTGGTGAATGTTACCATGGCATATGTGTGTTTACTAGATGCGTGGTTTTGAATAGACTAGATGTATTTTTCTGATAAAAAATTGTTTAGGCTGTGTGTCATTTGTCGCTTCTAATTGTTTCAGGAAATTAGAGGATGATGATATTGTAAATGTTGATGTTACTGTATATTACAAAGGGGTTCATGGTAAACCATTTTTTACCATTGATCTATTTGATAATGTTTTTACTTCTTGCAGATTTGATATTTAACTAGTGCATGGTTGATTATGCAGGTGATCTGAATGAAACCTTCTTTGTTGGAAATGTTGATGAAGCATCTCGACGGTTAGTCCAGTGCACATATGAGTGTTTGGAGAAAGCAATATCAATTGGTAGGTTGCATTACTGTATGTTATGCCTTGAATACTTGATATATCATAGGCTTTACCGTTCTACGAACATCAAACTTGCTGCCTTTGATTCCTGAAGTAGAAGGTCTCTAAGGCCAGTCTAATAGTAATAGTTTGCAACAACAAATATAGTACGTATGACTCGTCAATTAGACTAGTTAAATATGTTCTATCCCCTTCTATTCTTTTTGCTATTTTGGCCAGTTGTTTGCTCTTTGGGTCTGTCCATAGCAGCTTTTCTCTTTTGCTTGCACCTGCTCTATATATATGTACCCGAGTCTCAAATGGTCTTACTAAGAAATTTCTGTTCAATATGTTCTTAAAGAGTTTGGAAAGTGAAGTTAATGTGTAAGAGTGTGCTAGTAAAACATGTTGCCTATTGGGAGTATGTTTCGGTTCATCTTGGCTTAGAATGTTGATCAAAACTCTAGATGTCTCACTTTTTTCGTTATGCCATTTTATTGCAGTTAAGCCTGGGGTACGGTTTCGGGAAATTGGGGAGGTCATCAATCGACATGCTTCAATGTCTGGCTTATCTGTGGTAAGATCAAACAAAGAATAGTTTGCCTTACTACTCTATCAGGTGGATTTGTGAAGCTCGGTTTTGTTGGAAGTTGACATGTTTTACATGTTCTCATTTTCTTCTTGCAAACTGGGGTGACAGGTGAAGTCATATTGTGGTCATGGCATTGGAGAACTTTTCCATTGTGCACCAAACATCCCACATTATTCAAGTATCCTTAACAATGTCTTTTTAGCATTTTATGATTTATCAATTTTTAACATTTAAATCTTTGTTTTGTCATGTGGTAAATGTAAATGCATCAAATGTTTCCTGCAGCTTCTAGCACAATAATGACTGCAATATTGATTTAACGTAATATTTTTAAATATTGTCCAATTAGCACCTCTGAGATTGTGGCAATCGAAGTTGATCTTGCTTTACTACTGTCAATTTTCCCTTTGGTGTTACCTTAACCTGATCAGGAAATAAAGCAGTTGGCGTTATGAAAGCTGGCCAAACTTTTACAATTGAACCTATGATTAATGCTGGTGAGTTCTTCAGTTCTAAATTTATTATGTACTATTCGATATGAAATATCTTTTCCTTGTGTCATGATTAATTCTATTGCAGGTGTTTGGCGTGATCGCATGTGGCCTGATGGATGGACTGCTGTGACAGCAGATGGGAAACGAAGTGCTCAGTTTGAACACACTCTCCTGGTATTACTTCATTTTACATCCTTTTTTGGTATACGAATGATTTATTGCTAGCTTTTCTTTATTGCGTGTTGTTTCAGATTGATTTGAGATTACTTGGTTTTGATGAATTGTTTGTTGCTGCTGAACACTGTATTTAGTCACAGAAAACTCTTTCTCGGATCTATTTTTTTATTAAACAATTTGGGAAAGAAAAAATACTGGACCCAAAGATATCCAATATATTTGGTACATCAAGCCATGATATGAAAGAATCGCTATAAAATCTACACTTGTCATTAATACCAGTGTTCGTTCTTCTACTTGGTAGAATTTGCAAAACTGACATAGATGTTTGGTTGAAACGCAATACTTATGTTTTGTAAGACATTGATTTGTCATTCACTTCTGCATTAAATCATGGAAAGTTATTCAAATCACAATGTATTGACTTGCATGAAAGCAACATATCATGAACCATAAGGTCAGCCTTGTCATTTTCTTTTTATTTTCTGTGGTTTGGGGAGGGGAGGGGGACTAATGTTTCCGTGGCCTATATTTTCTTTTGTAAAGGCTTCTTTTAGGAGTTGTGCATTCGGTCGGTTTTGGTTATATTCAGTTTGATTTTTCAGTTGGTAGGTACGCAAAGCGATTACCGAACTTAATAGGGTTGAATAGGTTTTTTTCCGTTTGCCTTTTTCTATATAGGTCAATTTTTAGTTCCTGCTTCAAATTACAAAATCTTCCTTTAAATTTGTAGAAATTAATTATCATACTCTTGCCAACCATAATTATCATACAGTATTTAAAAGATAAATCCAGAACAAGCCTAAGAAAGAATTAGAAAAAAAGATTTAAGTAAGATCTCACAGTTTTTTGGTTTTAGTTTTTTGGTTTCAACTTAAACAAACAAATAAAATACCCCTGTATTGTGAAATGAAAATTGTAATTGACTGAAATGTTGAAGCCTGAAAAGAAAAGAAAATGGGAATTTCAGTTTGGTTGGCCTTTTCAGTTAAAACTAAATAAAGCACACGCCTACCTCCTAACGAGAGGATACATGGGTTGACCTTTTGATGATCCAAGTGCTCGTACCCTAAGATGATGAAGAAAAATGCAAAATGTAAAATGACAGTCTCCACAAATGTGTCCCACATAGGACATGTTAATGAGCAGAGCCGAGTCTAAATTTGGCTTGGCTGAATAATGTTTTGACCAATGGCTCTATATTCAAACTCAATGTGAGAGCTCAGCAAGCTCGTGTGCAAATCTGTGTACTGACGCCTTTAACTTATAAATCCCAAGCAATCAGAAATTTTCAAATTTTAGTCACCACCCAGGATAGACTAATAGATCAGATGTGAAGGAAACGATTGTCAGAACTAATTGGTGTATACTATGATGTTTCGGTCAACTTGCGTGTTCCTCAACTAATCCGTCACACCCTTGCTACCTTTCACTAGCACAAGTGTCAGGTAGGTTCATCAAGGCTTGAGCAGAGTGCGGGGTAGCCACTGGGTACTTGTTACAACTCTGAGCCACAAGGTTTAGGCAAATGGGAAGAATTCACCTTGTGTTGCTCCAGTTGGGGTTCGAATTTTGGTTCCAAGATTGTCACTCTTAGCTCTTCAACCGCTAGGTCAACAACGCCTTAGAGGCGTAAAAAGAAGTCAGATTTAAAGTGAAATTAATCAGAATCAAACTTTCCCCCACCAGATTAGAGAATTATGAGACATTTACTGGTCTTCTAGTATGACAAAAGAAACAATAAGATCTGCTCATTCAAATAGAAAATTTTCCTGAACAACATCAATATTAGTATGTCTGCACTTGAAGTTATCAACTAGAAAAGACTGAAACGATACATACTTGTATACTAGAACTTGGCATCAAGAGGTGACAACTGAGAGGAATGCCGGATTAACTTTTATCAAGGCTATTTCTATCTAAAAACACTTAAAGTTTATGTTGGTGAACTTCAATGAAGCAGAACCAAGCTTGGTGGAACTATTGGATTTCTTTCTGCGTCTCACTATCAGAAAACGTTTATATGTGCACACTAGTTAAAGATGTCAGAGAATTGCTTAGTAATTTTGCTTCGTTTGGGTTGATTGAAGTGTGTTTCTGGTGATGGATAATTTGTAGGTCACAGAGACTGGAGTTGAAGTACTCACAGCACGCCTGCCGACATCTCCCAAAGTGTTCCCTTGGCTGAGTTCTTGATTCGTGGTTTGCATTTAGCAATTGAGGATCCAGCCAGTCATCAAATATTTCAGTGACAAGTTAATCTATTTATGTGTGTCAAATGTATTTTTTAATTGATTAGCTTTTGAAATTTTGGTCCTAAATGTCGTTCAGTTTGCAAACTTGAGAATCATAGGGTAAACAAGATGAACGAATCAGCCTTTTCTTGAGTGAAATGCGATAATGAAGCTGAAGCTTTTGGATATCTGATTTCGTATTAGATTAAGCTCTATCTAAGGGGCTTGCTCGGTTTGCCGTTAAGAAAAAACAATTCCATTATATTGCATTACAAGTAACATTAAAGCGTATGCGTGAATCTTTTGTGTATAGTGATTAAATGTGAAACAAATATAAGTGCATTAGGCAATACTTATCCAAGAGCACGTAAACTGGAAAAATACTTTTAGAGTTGATCCTTTACTACGATATTGCTACTTCAATATTATATTTCATACATAATTAGCATGTTGCATGCCAGTCTTTGTGTGATTATTCATCGCAAACGATCATTTATTACAAATCATCATATGATAGTTTATGATTATAACTAGTCTTGAACAAAATAACACCTAAAGTTAAGAAGTAAGACTATCTGTCCATTTCCTAAGGTTACTAAACTGGTAGGTGGAGAGTTCTTAATGCAGATCTGCCAATCAACGTTATGAACGGTTTTACAGTCCTTACGTGTACTTTGATTTCTTTCAATTTCCATACGGTGCAACTTTTTTATCCATATGGTAAGATTAGAGATGCTTAGTATAGCCTGCCTCTCTATGATTCCATGCACTACTGGACTGTGCCACTATCCATTGAATAATTGAGTATATCTTGACTTCTCCTAATCAGAAGGATACGCCTTTGGGACATTGTTCAATTTTTGTTTAGGAAAATGTTTAAAATAAACCCTTTTTAGTTGAAAGAAATGGTTGAAATGGATTTCTGTGACCTACTTAAGTACCAGTTTGGCTCTACCCTCCTTGAGTATATCGAAAATTGTTACATCAAATCGCATAATGTAAGATCAAACGATATGTTGAGATTAACTACATTGATTTCAGGTCAACATCACCGTAAATTATCTTTTAACCAAACAACGCCCCTACCCTTCCACCTCTTCTGCGAAGAATCCGACTTTGAATACAATAGCATATGGCGGCTCGATGTTAATCACTCAACTGAAATTATTCTATGATCAGATCGCCGCTGAAACTCTTTCTTGCAGATTAGGTGATCTTTCAACGTTTCTTATTTTATATTTTGTAATAATAACAGAGAAACGGGATTTTGTTCGTTGTGAAACAGTGGACTTTGGGAATTTGAACACTCAGAAGATCAATCTCACCTTGACAATCCAAATGAACTGCACTTGCGCACCCGAGTGAGAGGAATACAGCATACTTGAAAAAACAGCAATTACCATAATACGAAATTTTCGAAATTTGCAGCAATGTTACAAACCAACCTCAGACGAGCTCTTCGTTTGCCGACAGTACTGTTTGAAATACTCAACCAAATAGAAGAACCAAAACCGGAGCAGTAACGACCAACTCGCTATCGCGCAAGGTTCTGATACTTAAACGCATCTGACAAGCATTTAGTCCTGCTTTACAATTTTCCACTTTTGAACCATTACCATAGGAGGCACTCTTTCTTGAGATGTAAAACAAGGAAATTAAAACCCAGCTGATCCAACAAGTGAAGAGTATGAAGCATTTTCATCACTGGTGAGTCCCTGTTCAACAAATCTGCGGGATGTTCCAATATTTATTTTCGAAAGTGTCCCAACATCTAGGTTGCACGTCGTGCAGAACTCTAGTCTCTTCTGTTTTGCTTCTGCAAAATCACCGTCCCAGCAAGTTTCGGAGATAATCTCAAGTGCTTTCTCTAGTTTGTCTTCTGGTACAAGTGTCCCATTTTGTTGGAGCACTAAATAAACTTGCTCAGCACTGGCTTTTCTTACCTGCAAAAATAGTTGAAAACAAATGTTGAGAAGACGTTCAGTTCATTGTGGCATGTTCTTAATTTATCTATTCACCAATCTTAACTTTCACTATGCAGCTGCTTTGTGCTACCTTTGGAAATCGGTGGGTGAGGAAAGTTAGTAAATGACAGAATGCCTGGATATTGATGGGCTCTGATACTGATGAAATATATCCAAGTATCTCAATTCCAGCATACAGCTTATAGAAATCTTTTGATCCTTTCAACTCTATACTAAGAGCTTCTAAAACGCCGGCACAAAATACTGCAGTCTGGGCCTGTTAAAAGATATGTGTGAGATAGAGAAAGAGAGAGAGAGATGAGTATAGGCACATCATCCAAACAGCCCCAAGCAAACAGCGATAAGCATAACTTGGTTTGTGCAGAATAAATGCAGTATACACCAGAGCAAATGGAAGATACCAGCTACATGAAATACTGGATATTTAAAATAAAAAGAAAACACCTAGTGGAAAGTAGACTAACCTCTATGTTTAAGAATACCTTTTTACTGAATAGGATCTCAATTGTCTGAAACAAAACAAAAAAGGTAAACACATCAGTGTCAGATAACATGTTCCACATTGTTGCATAAGAGCTTCCAAAATGGTTTAGCATTATCCTGAGTTATTCCATCCATTGCCTTGAAGTTTTGGGTTGGAAGCTCATTTTATTTGACATGGTATTAGAACCAAAGCCATTCCTAATGTCGGGCCACAGATGTTTTGTTACTCTTCGCTCTAATCGTCCAGTCCTAGACATGCACGGTGGTGTTTGAATGCTGCATAGCTTAGAAGTATATGTAGTACTTCTCATATGGCTCTTCTTGTGATTGAGTTAGGCCCACGGTCTAGTTTCTTAACATGTTATTAGAGCCTAACTTTGGTAAGTTTGTTTTCTCAGTTACCTTCTTACTATATATTCTATCACTCCAAGTCCCTCTCTCTCTAAGCAAACCGAGCCATTAATTCTGCTCAAAGCCTGATTTTCAGCCATAAAAAGAAATGTCCGGGATACTGCATAGACAGACAAAAATGTAAATTCTCCAGATTTCTGCAATATAAAATTTTATTACGTCTATAGCCTACTGCCTATGCCAAAAAAAGAAGAAGAAACAATTGCTTGCATAAATCATAACAAGAGAATTCTAGAAAGATGAACACATTGTGATCTACAATTTAAGGAAAGGGTCGACAATCATCTTTTGCAGTAATAAAACTTGAAATTGAATTTACCTTCAAAGTGGGTGCTATAACTCTGTCACAATTTTTGTACGTTTGAAGAACCCAAAGAATGTCATTAGAAAGATTGTACTCTCTAGAACCATTTACATTTTCATCTGTTGACTGAAGAAATTCAAGCAAACCACTGACTGATGCCTTTGTCAATGAATCTTGCAAGCCACCGATGGAAATAACCAACCCCGATATCACATATTTGCTGTAGCAACTGATACCAAGCAACTGAAGAAAACGGGGAAATGAGTAAGTAGGTACCTGCAGGATCACACAGAAAGGCTTCTTTGTCAGATTAACAAAATTTATAGCAACCAAAACAGAAAGGCCAGCAAAGTTTGACCTACCCCCCATTTCAGATCTGCGTCGTCAGGAACAATCTGTTGTAGTCTCTCTCGATAAGGTATAAATGGTACAAAGATTGATTTATTATGCAAAATTCTTCGAAGAGCCTTTGCAGCTAACTCTCTTAATTTATCCATCCTCTCCACTGCTTGCTTAACAATGCCTCCAACTAAACAGGTTGCCACATCTTCATCAAAGAGAAACTTCATCTGGTTAGCAGTATCTTTCTCATCAAATTGAGAAACAGATCCAAGTTCCATTTTCTCCGACTTGCTTGAGAAGCCCTTGAGTTCTCTCTTGCATAGAATGTATGTGCATCTCTCAAGGCCATCTATAGCAGCTTCACGAACCCAAGAACCAATGTCACCTCTGTTATCTACAGAGTAATCGTCCAAAGCTTTAAATAGAGTCTGCATAACCTCATTCTTAATAAAAACATACAGAGATCTGTATTCTTCTGCAGAGAATAGATGAGAATATTCTTCTGACTCGGTCAAAATTTCACACACTGATACAAGTGCTTTGGCAGAATTTACTCGTGCTTCAGCATCTCTGTCTTCAGGTTTAGCCTATACAGTATAAAGTGTTTAATCATTCAAGATAATGTGCAGCTTAGTTCCTCATCAGCAATAGACAAAACAGAAGAGGCACTTCTTTACCTCAATTTCACAAGCAGCACAAAGCTTCCGAAGTATTTCCTTCCATCCTTTAGCTAGAAACTTATATGGCAAAACACCAAGCGCAAGTGAAGATCCTCGTCTAGCAGCCACATTAGGATCAGTCAATTGCTCAAGGTATCTTGATGTAATGGTATTGATGCCTTTACTTTCCGAAGTCACAAGGTAAGCAGGAAAGAAGCTTTTCAAGGCTGCAACCGCAGCCCCCTACAAACACACTAGTGAATCAGGCAATTCACTCAAAGGAAGCTAATCAACAGGAAACTGACAAAGTCACAAGATTAACCTGTATCTGGGAATTAGGATGTCTCAAATTCTCATGGAGTGTATCAAGCAGACTCCGCTTTATTTTATCTGTCAATTGGACACGAGCTAAAGAAATGCACTCAATGAAACGGGAAACAGCAGAACGCATTATTTCTCCACCCTTTCCACGATATAGCCGTGCTTTCTCAATTGCTGGAACCACACCAGCAGCTTGATTCTGCAGATCTGTAAGAAAAAGATCGAGAGAGATCACACAATTAGCTATACATGAAAAACACAGAAATAGACGGTGTCATAACCCTTGACCAGCTGATTTTCTCTTCAGCAATTTGAAAAGGACTCGTGGTACTTCAAAATTTTAAAAGACACCCACGTGGTGATTTTATATGTAAAACTATGAAAAAAAAGAACTGCATGTCTTAGAATGTAATCCCCCTTCCAAATTCATTGTCATCTTGGCTTTCCCGCAATAATCCACTTTTCTAAAAACTGAGCAAGAATACTTCCGTTGCTCTTTAATTATTATGTGTCATTTCTGGGTATTACATAATACAGAAGTATACTGTGCCCCAGATTTACACTTAATGAAGACAATAACTCGCTTCTCTACAATCACACTTAACAAAAGTAGCTACCACCCCCCATAATATTCTTCTGATAACCCCAGAATATTCAATTGGGATATAGGAAAAATGGGTCGACAAAAAAAACATTAATAGGGAGCAAACAGCTATGACAAGAAATTGGCCCTAAATAGTCCACTTTGAATTCAAGATTTCATTTTGATGGTAGGCTAGACACGAATTTTTGGCTACATTACACCTGTTATTCGCTAAACTTTAATTGTGTTTGAGCTAAAATATGGATAATTTATACTCATAACGTGATTTCTGCTGTGTAGGTTGTACTTCTGAGCTAAGGCGTATTTTTAGAGCTAGAATGAATATAACGGGACTTTGAAGTCTGAGTAGAAGTCCAAAGGTTAAGCTGGGAACGAACTCGGAGGTTGAAAACTGAGTATGCATAGAAAATAGAAGAAAATAATAACAAAGAGATGAAATAGTGCTAAGCACCTTGTGCAATCCAAGGTGACTAATGAGACCTGCTAATGGAAAAATCATGTTGCAAGAGACAGAAGCTAAAGAAGACAAACACAAAGAATTAGAAAAGGAATGAGATAAGTGAGAGTTAGGCAAGAATCACAAAGAATTGAGCTTTGGATTTAAAATTGCAAAAGCAATAGCGTAAGGCAGCAGAAACAATACAGTGGGCGACGCAGCAAGAGAAAACAGCAGTAGAGATTTCCAAGTTTCTGGAAATCCCAACTAATGTGACGCACAGTGCGTCGCCCAGTGCAGCGCGCCTGTGCAATTTTTCACCCAGTTAATCCTATTTCAGATCAGAGAGGGTAACTTTGCCCGGATACACCGGAAACACATTTTTGAAGGGGCTTTTGACCTACGAAAGATTTGAGAAGCAACTAAGGCAAAAAAACACAAGAATTCAACCAACAATCGGTGCAATAGGGGAGTTTGTATCGACTCATTAGCATTGATGTTTTCTACGTTTTTAAACCTTATTGAGATGACTTTTTCCATTACTATGGAGTAATTTCCATTAGGGTGTTGTCAGATACGGTGTGATAATTTGATTCCTGATATTGTGAAGTCATTTCTTATCTTGCTTAATAGAAAAAGGAGCTTGATATGGAATTTCTTTACATCTTATGCTCTAGTTTAAATTCGTGATTCAAATAGGTAATCGAAAGAGTCTCTTGAATTGTTAATCGAACTAGACAATAGGGAAATATTCGTGAAAAGTTATCCTCTAGACCATAACCATCATTTTATTTGTTGCAATTGTTTACCATGCTTCAATTGGATTAATTACTGAAATTAACGTTTAATTGAAAGAGGAATATTAACTTCAAGGGTAACCTAATTATCTGTTGAATTCGTGGTAATCAACAGTATTATACAGTGAACTAACTCAAGAATTGGATCCCGAGTCAATTATCTTGCACATGTCTAGTCAATTGCCACTATTTCTCTCATTGATATTTATTTGTTGCTCATCTGCTATCTTTTGTGATCAACTGTTAATTGCTTAATGTTTAGTAGTTAATCGAAGTTGATAATCATTAAATCAAGTGTTAATTGAAGATTATTTGAATACTGTTTAAATCCAATCCCCGTGGAGACGATAATTAAACTGTACTATCTTTGACTAGCGAGCAATAATTTTGTGTTGTGTTTTGCGCTCGTCACATTTCACAAAAGAACAATGGGGAAAAAACATTTCCCCTACAAGTATGGACATATAACACCAAAAGTATGTGGAATATACGTGCAAAAATTAGCACACGTAGTAATTGTTTCTCTTCTTAAACTTAATTTACTTTCTAATGCAGTATAGTTCTAGACTTTCAATAATGATTTATGAGCAAATCTTGCTTTCCGGTAAAATGCAGAACTGTATAACTCATCAAGAGAGAACAAGGAAAGCTAAAATTCATGAATGAAGAGCTAAAGAAAAAAATGCATTGAAGACCTAATTTTGAAACCAGTAAGAACCAGCTTGATCTTTGACCTCAGTCAAATACTAAGAGTTTGAAGTTGAAAAGGAGATACCAACCTGGGGAAAGAACATAGTCACACTCATGAAGAGCCAATATAACTTCCCCAGTAGCTAAAGTTGCACCATGACGCATGCACAGATCAGAAGACAATGTGCAAGGCAATAATTTTCCCTCAACAGTACTAGCGAAATGTCCAGGATCATACTTAGCAAGAGAAGAAAGGGCATTTGCAGCAAGCTCTCTCAAACTTTTGTCCTATATTCCAACAATAGGTAACGAATTAACCGAAGCCACCAATAATATAACTAATAAGTGCAAGCAAATGAACTAATTAATGCACAAACAAAGAAGTTAAGTACATCGGCCAGCTGGTATGATATTAGCAGGGATCTGAGTTCTCAGATTTAGACTGCTATGGATGCATGTCTTAAGTTAAATTGGAGGAGGAAACTAGAGAAATTACAGAAAGAGGATGAATTACACATTTGTGCTAAGCGAACCAGTAGTTTGCATTGATTAAGGCAACACCTTTATTTTCCCAATCCAAAAGATCCTTAAAACAACCTTCTCTGTCAACTATCTTTTCTGACCACTGTAATTTAGCTGACACGTCACACATCCTTTTCTAAGTAATCCAGAGCGAAAAATTATGTTCTCAAACATAAAACAATTAAACCAGAAAATGATATTTGTACACAAATTCCCATCACAATTCTATTCATATTCCTTCTATCCTATTTCAGTTCCATGCTGTGACCAAACTTGTAACAGTACTCTTTTGCTAAGACCACAAATAGAAAAGTTGGTGAGGAAGCAGCTATATGCAACCATATCTTTGGTTAATTTGCATTATGCATCTTCTCATACCACACTCAAGCAAACCAATAAATATTTTACAAAAGAAGTGCTGTATATGAGTTGAAGCAAGGAACCAAGCAAATATAAACATACCCAGTGACAGATCTTGCTGTTCAGAAGCTCATCAACAAAAGGATAAAGATAGCCATCATATTGAGCAATGTAGACAGCAACATGAAGATAGGAGTTTATACGTGATGAAAGCGCAAAGAAATCAGCTGCATTCACTATATCGATACCATAAGGAAAATTTCCTTGTCGTCCAACATTCTCTTGAAAAGCAGCAGCTGCTGCTCTTCTACAATTAACCTGGGAAATAATACCAATGTTTCATCATTTCAATTGGAGGAAGAAGCACCTTGACTGGGTAAGGAATATCCCCTGTGTTTTTGGTACCTCACGATCATAGCATGCCACAGTGAGAAGGTGTGGAGCAAGCTGTTCAAGTACGCTTTTCATATCTGCATGGTAATATGCACGGCCAAATGCCCAACAAACATAAGCAGCAGCATCACGTACATGAGATCCAATGCTATGTGGACCCCTTCGAATGTCATAATGTAATGCCTGCCAAAATAAACTTTCCCTCGTTATTAAGGGGACAAAATCCAGCTTCAACGAACCAAGAGTTTAGTGAGTGGATAATCCGAGACAAGTGCAATCCATTATCCTGAACCAGGTAGTCTGGATTGGATATGTTTCAGTAACTCATTCGAACCAAACCAAGAATATATCATTACCTGTGCATACTCATTGGTAAACATCAAAAGAGCATGATTTGTGTTCTGGAAGCTAACGATTGGATGATAATATAGAAAATCTAAAAGACACGTGATTTGAAGGCGAAAAGTATATGTGCATAAGTACGCAACTCGAGACACAGAAAAACACATGCAAGTACAATAATGACATCTAAAAAAATAAGTTAAATTGGATCCATAAGCACACAGCAGTCAGCACATATGAGTCCTATGGGAATCTGTGGTTCTGGTTGCCTACAGTTTTCAGCCACCAAACGCTTCATGGGTAAACAAAGGCCCTTTCCTCCCTCTCGTGTATGGAAGTAGGCAGCAGGTCTTATCTGTTGTATTTCTGCAAGAAGAAAGAATGTCTGCTTTTTAAATCCCAGCAGCGGCGAAAACCCCAATCAGTCTGCCTAGGCATTGGTAGATGGTTACCCGGTAGTCGTGGTGGTGGGAGGTAGCAGCCTAGCAGGTATTCGGTGGACGTGGAGTAGTCGAGGTGCATGCAAGCTGTACTGGACCCCCACCTTTTTAATAAAAAAATGTTTTCTGCAACAGAAATTGAAGTAACAAATATGATAAGGGATTCTTGGTATAATGTTTTCCTTGAATACTATAGTGTGTTACTACAGAATCCCGAGCGACCTATAGAGTTGCCAGAGAGAACTAGAGCAGCAATCCAGCAAAATGGAGTGGAGCAAGTCGACTATGAGTTGCCTGCTTTCTTAACCAATAAGTTTTACTTGAAGGCACGGAAAGAGGGAGAAAGATTGAAAACGACAAAGCAAGCTGCGTATCACTAGCAACTTCATACTTTTTGGAGAAAATAAATAGCTCAATTACAAAGTTCTACATAAATGGAGTTAAGGAGAGATCAAAAGTACTAAGAATAAAAGTAGGACGTTTTGCAGTAAAGATAACCTTTATAACAACAGGCACAACTTTGTGAAAACTAACAGGTAACAGCAATCCTCTACGTGCCAATTCAGCCAGCGCCAAACAACCACCATGCCACGAGCCATCTCCCTGCAACAGTAGAATACATAATTATGATCCAATCCAAACGAACAAAAAAGAAACTTGAAGTGCAAGAGGAACTATTAGCATCGCCGGATGTATCTCCTTAATCAATGTGGCTATCTCATAAGACAATAGTAGATCAACTGTCAAGAAACAACTGGGCAACACACCTCGCTAGGCGAAAAGATCTCCAGAACAGATGAAAGGACTTCATCTGAAAGCAAGTAAGTTAACCGTGAAGTAACACGGCCAATACCTTTTGCAGCAGACCAACGCACAACGGTGTCCTGTAGTACCATTATAAGATCCTCTAAGATGAGAAAGTTGCAATGAAAATAATAAACAGTGAAAATGTGTTAAATAAAAGGACGTCCTGCAACAGTAATATGTTGAAAAAGGAATCAAATTTTGCTTGCATGAGGATGCATATACCTGTTTTTAAAATTAGTAACTACAGATGAATGCAAATGAGATCGATTGGCCTGAAAAGAGGTAAATATATGTTCCAGTGTCTGTTCCACAATGTGAGTGACACTAAAAGCTCCTAAAAGACATAAGCAACTGACACTTTTGACAAGCCGAACCCCCCTCCCTTCACACACCGAGACACAACCTTAGTATCAAGATATCAAGTTTTCAAATGCAACAGCTCAAAAATAGAGAGAAGAACTTACGTGGATATTCAACTTACACTTATCAAACTTCAACGAAAGAATCGTGGACTTCATACTCAATGAGGAGGAAGTGAAGGAGGATGTACTTTTTAAGAAAAGACATCCAAGGAAAATTGCTATCAACTTGAATTTGTAAAAGGTAAAGATTTACGAGGACAGCCAGATCAGTACATAATGGAAGCTCACCCTTTAGACATACCGTGTCACGCAACCCTGACAGCAGTAATTCAATAATCTCTTCTACTATATCAGGGACATCTATATCTTCTTCTTCCTGACAGTTTGAGTCTTGATAGAAGTATGAAGGATCAGTGTTTCTAGCGTCATTGAATTGGTCCTTTTTGATTCCATTGGCAGTAATATTCCCTCCAAGTGTGCTGGTTCTTCCCTACATGAAAAAAGCAAGTAATATCAACAACTATTTCTTTCCACATTCCATGGCGAGTAGATCAGTACAAAAGTATTTCCAGTGGAATACTAAAATGCGCAAGAATGAGAAACAAAGACGAATATCCAGCTATCGAATAGACAGAAGGATGTCATGTCCTTAGTAATTAACTAAGTACACGTGTGACACTTGACAACTCGCTCACGATCTTGCACCACTAGCTCACGTTCTTGCTATGCCAAGTCAGCCTTACTACACTCAAGATCGCTAAGGGAATATTAGAAAGAACACAAGAGAATTGCTAAGGAAGCTTTGTATTAGAGTGAACTTGAATTGTTTGCTTGATGAATCACAAATGAATGGCCCCCCTTTATATACTAGCCTCCTAGGGGCTAGTGTGTAAATATTAATTATTACACAAGTCCTTAATATTTACCAGATAAGGGCTTTCTCTAGAATTCTCTACAAGCTTAGAAGATTCCAAAGACTTTCCTAGCAAATCAATAAGGATCTAGGTTCTTCCTAAGGAAATGTCCATACTTCTCTAGAATCTTCTCACAAATGCTAGCCTTCCTGTTATGTAAGTTCCACACGGCATTAATAGATGCCAGATGGTGCCTATGTTGCATGATGACGTGGCGGGTCACGTCATCACAAGGAGCTGAGAAATAGGTCTTAACTTTGGTAGACATCAGACCACTGTATTCTTCGTTTTTTTTTTTTTTTTGGTCAAATGAAAGAGAAATGTTGACAAGGATATAGAAGATCAAGAAAGGAGGACAATGTCCAAAATCAAATAAAGATCAGCAGGGAAACATAAAGAAAAAAGGACGCTCCTGATGGATAACTACAAAGACCCTAATCTCCTTATTCCCTATAAATCATCAGCATTTTTCTATTAGAAAGTAGGACAACTTGTTCCCAATGATGATCCTGAACATAGCTGCTAGTTAAATGCACAAAAAAATATTCAAGCAGAGCAACCATCAATTTGTAACTTGAAAGAAACACTTAAGCTACATATTTTGCATGACTAGCTATCTAACCACATATCGCCATGCTGGATAACGTGGAGGGAGACAGATCATCCCAATCCTTTGAGTTAGCTTCACAAGGTACTTGCGAAGTAAAGGACTCCGAGATGCAGTGTTGGACTTTAGCAGCGCTGATGTGTCATTCCAAACACCAGGAACCACACTGAGCAGCAGTTTAGGGCTTCCAGTCTGCACTTAGAGGAAACAATACTGTGCATAAAAATACTCATATTGAACAAGACTGCAAGATTACCAAATATAACGGGTACATAACATGTTGAACAATTGTACCACTCCATAGTGAGTACAGCCAAAATGAGCTGTCTACATTATTAAAGATGTTAGACTGCATCTGATGATTGATCTGTCTTTTCCATTCAACAACAGGTCTCTAATCATGACACCAGAAGATATATCTGAAAGTTACTGAAACTTAAACCTGGAATTTACTTGACAAAATCCAAATTGAATGTTCCAACCCTGTCCATTTCTTTAAAAAACTGACTGTCAATACACTCTCTGTCTCGGAAAATTCTCAAAAGAAATTGCTCCAGGAAGAGCACCTATAAGGATTTCATGGTCTGAAGGGTAAGGCATGAAAGATGAATGCAGTTTATTCGAATTTGAGCATCAGAGGAATGAATACGTTCTAAAGTAGGAACGTATACTTGCAAATTTCTGGCAATCATACATAAAAAACAAAGTATTTCAAAAGAGGACATAAAGAACAAAAGACGAACCTTGAAAATAGCAGATAGTGCTTCAACTGCACCCAATAACTGGAAATGATTGACAACATCATTTGAAAGACATGTCATAACTTCATGTGTCCAATCCACAAAGCTGAAAACAAAATTGCAGGAAACCAAATATGAATATGGCTAAAGAACTTTGAAACACTTAAATAATTCCCTAAGGAGGTCATCAAGGGCTTTAGTTGAATGGTAAGAATGTAGCAAGGAATGTGTGGATTGGGCGCACATCTCAAGTTGAACCCTGACACTGACACGAAGGCTGATATTTAAGGGGGATCAGGACAGGAGGCTCATACTTTCCCGAGTTTCAGACCTTTGGGCCAGCTATGAGATAACTCACAGGGGAACTCTCGGTTATTTAAGAAAAATTCCGTAAGGAGGCACAAAAAAAATCAACATCCTTACTTTTCTCCGATCTTCAATCTTAAAAGATTTTTATTCTTGTGTTGTTCAAAGAAATAATATTCATGTTCAATATAGAGAAAAATGAAACAGAATGCTTAGCAGGCACCTATGACAATTTGCATTCATACAGACATGCATTTCATTTGCTGATCAGGCATAGGCCATAGCAGTGAACTGCATGTGTCACGTAACAAGCAAAGTGAAATGCAGTAAATGTAGCACGTGTCTCTTCGTTTGCATTAACCAACATAACTGTGCATGCACGAGAATGACCAGAGCATCCATCTACTTTTATGTTTTCTTTTTTTCTTTGTTCGTGTGTGCGTGGTGCTGGGGGGGGGGGGGAGTAATTTATTAAACTTGGCTTCAAATCATCGTGTTATAAATGGAAAAGATTTGGCAGTCGGACCTGGTAAAAGCCTTTGTCATATCATGGCGTGTTAGAAGCCTTGAAAGCAGCAATCCAGCCATGGTTCGCATAGGACCTGCACTTGAAAGGTAGTCTTTAGAGAATTCTAAGATTCTTAGTACAAGTGGAGGTGGCTCATCACTTCCAGTGTAGTTATTATCTGCAACACTAGTATCCACAGAAGATATATCAAACGGGATCAATACAAGAATGTAAAGCCATAATAGCATCACGCATTTAGCCTCCATCTCTCCAGTACTTTCTTGTCTTAATGATGTTACAGCTTGTGTATTATGGCATTTCTCCAGGAGAGATACTGCAAGCTCCAGGTCAGAGACCTGATGAGGGAAGAACTTGACAACACCCTTGTAGCCACAAACCGTCACCAGAGAATAGATAATAATACATATAGGCTTGATTACTTCAAGAATTTCTTCCGGGGCAGCACCCAGTTCGACAGCTTTTGAACGGACAATGGACATGAGAGGTGAAACCATACTCTCGAGGTAAGGCTCAAGTAATTGACCTTGCTCCTGATATTTGTCCATCTGTAAATCATATATGTTTAATAGTCAAACAAAGAATTAATGTATTACCCAAAGAAAAAAAGATGGAGTAACTATACTAGCTATAAGGAATTGATGTTTTAAAAGAAAAATTCAGGTACACTATTAAGGTTTTTGGGCTTGGCATCATCAGAAATTTACTCACCAAAGTTATATTATATTGGTATATTCAATTACAAATATAGCATTGAGCTAATAGTTATGCAGAGGAAAGACATGAGAGAGAGAGAGAGAGTACGATAGATCGGATCTTGTGCACAGAAGAGATGTCGGAGACACGGCCATTGGAAATAATATCGTCGAGGAGTAATTTGACAAGCTTCCATTCCTGAAGGAAATATCTCTGCACAACGCTCTCTTTAGAATCGTGTTCATCGTCTAATTCAACTTCGCTTACTGCCTCCATTTTCAAATCTTCCTCCATCTTTGGGCCTTTCTTCTACTTCGCTAACTCCAACAGAGACGCAGAGAAACACTTTGAGGATTTGATTAATTTGATTTGATTTTGCCGCTGGTATTTGGTATTTACCGGACTGAGAGATTACTTCATCTGTTTAAAACAATTATTAGCGTCGGAGTAAGCTGATGGGTCAAACTTCTTAGACGGCCCAAATTGGATTGCTGTGCAGCCCATAATTTGGCTCTAAAATTTTATGGCCTTTTTGTCTTGGGCTATCTCATGAATGAAACGAGAATTTGAGGTCAAAATAGCACGGTATAGCCAGTTTTTGTACTGGTCAATAAAAAATAGACAGCGTTTACCAAGTCAATGAAAAATAACCACTA